>CM051238.1:339381527-339515929 GCA_027917425.1 Gastrophryne carolinensis
TGGCGATTGTTCGGCGGGGGTTGCCCTTGATACCCCCTCCATGCTGGCACAAATGTTTGAAATTTTGAATTTAGATCCGCCTGAGGCTGTCACCCGGCCAAAGGGCCAGTTGTTTGAAGAGCCTCAGCCGCGTTTGGTTTTTCCCAGACAGCACCACTTTGAGAGGGTGGTCCTGAAAGAATGGGAACATCCCACACGGTTATCTGGAATCCCTCCCAGTTGGGAAAAGCGTTATCCTTTTCCGCCAGAATTGCTGAAGCTTTGGTCCGTTCCTCCTGAAGTCGATACCCCTGTGCTAGGGTTAGCTAGCTCCGCTATGGTACAGTCTGCTGAGACCTCTGTCCCTAAAGATGGGGAGGATCGTAGGATTGACCAGTTTGCTCGCTATGGCTTCGTTTATGCTGGGTCAACAATGCGCCCCTTGTGCGCTTCGGCCCTTCTTCTTTTAGCGGTAAGATCTGTTATCCAGGGGCTATGCGAGGATCTCAATCCCGCCTCTGATGAGTTCGCTGCGCTTAAGCAGTGCGAGTCTTTTGTGTCTTACGTTCTATCCGCTCAGGACGATGCGCTGGCTATGAGTAGCAGGACAGCGGCAATGCTGGTCGCTATTCGTCGGTCAGTATGGCTGCGACAGTGGTCGGCGGACTCAGCTTCTAAAAGGGTGCTCACAGCTCTCCCCTTTTTGGGGCTGCGGCTTTTCGGGGAGAAAATTGATTCAGTCGCAAAGGGTGGCAAGATGCCACAACGCAGGAGGCCTCGACGCCCCTTTAGAGGGGCTGTTTCTGGTAGGCCGTCCTTTCGAGGATACAGAGCGGGTAGGGGGACTTCCCTTCCCTCTACCAGTCGTACAGGTTGGACGCGGGGAAGGGGCCGTGGCCGTCCCGCCCAGTCCTGGGGCTCCAAGCCCAAACCTGCGGGTAAGCCCACTCAGCAATGAGGGGCCGCCCTCACCCGTGCGGGTGGGGGGACGATTGCGACACTTCTCCCAGGTTTGGAACCGGGAGGTTCCGGACAGGTGGATTCAGGAGATAGTGTCGTCCGGTTACAAGCTGGAGTTCGAGTCTCGCCCTCCTTCACGGTTCTTTCGGTCTCGGGTGCCCATCGATCCTTCGGCCGCACAGGAGCTCCTGGCGTCGGTGGAAAATCTGTTAGAGATGGCGGTCATCCGGCCGGTACCGCGTTTAGAGATGGGCCTCGGTTTCTACTCCAATCTGTTCGCTGTCCCCAAGAGGGATGGGTCGGTTCGTCCCGTCCTGGACCTGAAGTTGCTCAACAGGTTCATCCGTTTTCGGAAGTTTCACATGGAAACCTTGCGCACTGCCGTCGGCTCTCTTCGGCAAGGGGACTTCATGACGTCTATAGACATCAAGGATGCTTATCTGCATGTTCCCATCTGCCTCCCTCATCAACGCTTTCTTCGATTCATGATGGAGGATCGGCATTATCAGTTCGTGGCACTTCCGTTTGGCCTTACCTCAGCGCCAAGAGTGTTCACCAAGGTGTTGGCAGGGGTCATGGCCATTTTCAGAGCTCGGGGCATTCGTGTCGTACCTTATTTGGACGACCTTCTTATCATGGCTCCGTCACCCGATCAATCGGAGAAGGACACCAGGGTGGTGCTCTCCACGCTGGAAAGTTTCGGTTGGGTGATCAACCTCTCCAAGTCCTCCCTCGCTCCGGCCAGGGTGGTGTCCTTTCTGGGGATGCGGTTAGACTCTTATCAACACAGAGTGTTTCTCCCTCAGTCCAAGATTCTTTTAATTCAGGAGTTGGCTCGGGTCCTACTCTCCAATCCTCGACCGTCCATCCGTCTGGGGATGAGGCTGGTAGGGTTGATGGTTGCCTCCTTCGAGGCAGTTCCTTTTGCTCAATTCCACACGAGGACGCTTCAGCTTTATCTGTTGGCGTCTTGGGACCGGCAGCCTCGGTCGTTGGATCAGCCCTTCCAGTTGTCCTCCCGGGTCCGGCAGTCCCTCCAGTGGTGGTTGGTCTCGACCAATCTCGTGAAGGGCAGGTCTTTTCTGGCCCCCCTTTGGGAAATTGTCACCACGGACGCCAGTCTGTCGGGATGGGGCGGATTCTGGAAGGAGCTTCAGTTCCAGGGGCAGTGGGGACCTCGGGAGGCCCTCTTACCCATCAATATTCTGGAACTGAGAGCCATCCGTCGGGTGCTTACTCTCCTGACTCAGCACGTTCTGGGCCTTCCGGTCCAGGTGCGTTCAGACAATCGAACAGCGGTTGCTTACATCAATCATCAGGGAGGGACTCGCAGCCTGAGTGCTCTCAGGGAGGTGTCCCTGATCCTGACCTGGGCAGAAGCCCATGTTCCTCGTCTCTCGGCGGTATACATCCCAGGAGTGGAGAACCTGAAAGCGGACCGCTTGAGCAGGGGCTCTCCCCGTCGGGGAGAATGGGCCCTCCATCCTCGGGTATTTCGCTCACTGTGTCGCCAATGGGGGACTCCAGAGGTGGACCTGTTTGCCTCTCGTCACAATCACAGGCTCCCGAACTTCGTGTCGCTCTCCCAGGATCCTCTGGCTCTGGCAGTGGACGCCATGTCCCTGAGCTGGGGGGATCTGGGGTTTCTGTACCTGTTTCCTCCGACACCCATGCTAGGCAGAGTGCTTCGGAAGTTGGCTCTGGAAGGGGTGTCCGCCGTCCTCGTGGCCCCAAGGTGGCCGAGGCGAGTGTGGTTCGCAGACATCGTTCGGCTGGCAGTGGACCAGGTCGTTCTGCCCCTTCGGCCCGATTTGCTCACTCAGGGTCAATTGTATTACCCCAATTTACCAGCGCTAGCTTTGACGGCCTGGCTGCTGAGACCTCCATCCTAAAGGAAGAGGGTCTTTCTGATTCTGTCGTTAGGACTTTGATCAGTGCCCGAAAGAGGTCTTCTTCTGTCACCTACTATAGGACCTGGAAAGCCTATATCGCTTGGTGCGAGATGAGATCTTTTCCTTGTAGGGTATTTTCGGTCCCCAGGGTTCTGGAGTTTTTACAATCTGGGCTGGACTCTGGTCTTCAGCTAAGTACGTTGAAAGGGCAGGTTTCTGCCTTATCTATCTTCTTTCAGAAGCGTGTTGCGCTTAAGTCTTTAGTTAAAACCTTTTTCCAGGGGGTTACGCATGTGCGGCCTCCCAGGAAACCATTACTCCCGGTTTGGGATTTGAATTTGGTTCTTTCTGCTCTTCAGGCTCCTCCTTTTGAGCCTTTGCAAGGGATTGCTTTATCTACCCTGACTCAGAAGATTGTCTTCTTGGTAGCGATCACTTCGATCCGGCGTGTCTCGGAGTTGGCGGCCTTGTCTATTCAGGCGCCCTACTTCGAGAAGCATCGGGATAAGGTGGTCTTTCGATTCAAGCCAGACTTTCTTCCTAAGGTTGTTTCTGCTTTTCATTTGAACCAAGATATTGTTCTTCCCTCCTTATGTCCTAATCCTAAGAATGACAAAGAGAGGGGTTTGCATTGTTTGGATGTAGTACGCTGTGTTAAGTGCTACTTGGTTGTCACGTCTCCTTTCCGTAGGACGGATTCCTTTTTTGTTGTGCCCCATGGGCCTAGGAAGGGTTTGGCTCCAGCCAAATCTGCCATTAGCAAGTGGATACGTCAGGCCGTTACGGCGGCCTATTCTGCTAAGGGAAGAGTTCCCCCTTTTCGTATTACTGCTCATTCCACTCGCGCTGTTGGGGCGTCTTGGGCTTTTCAGCACCAAGCTTCTGTTGAACAGGTTTGTAAGGCCGCCACTTGGTCTTCTGTTCACACTTTTTCTAAGTTTTACAAAGTTGATGTGCGGGCCTCAGCGGATGCTGTTTTCGGCCGCAAAGTTCTGCAGACTGCAGTCGTTTAAGTTTTGCTTCACCTGGCCTTGAGTTGCCCAGCCCTTGTGGACACTGCTTTTGGATGTCCCATGAGTAATGAATATTTAAGAAGTGAAGCGGGGTGTGTGGCACACCAAGAATAATACCATTTTGTGAGTACTCACCTGAAAAATGGATATTGTTGGTGTGCCACACACCCCGCTTCACACCCGCCCTTTTCGGTATTACCGAAGCCTTTATATGGTGAAGCCTTTTTTATATCAAATTTGATTTTGAGGTTACTGGTGGAATACTGGTACCTTGTATTACTGCTTTGTTGATTATACTGGTGATTGAAGGGAGGTACCAGGTATATATAGGCCGGAAGGTGGGGCTCGTTACAAGTCTTCCTCTCTGCACTACGTCACCTGCAGGTGATTAACCCATGAGTAATGAATATTTAAGAAGTGAAGCGGGGTGTGTGGCACACCAACAATATCCATTTTTCAGGTGAGTACTCACAAAATGGTATTTTCCCTATGGAAGCTGATGAGTTTTTGGAACTGTCTGGCTATACCCCTTTGGAGGAAGGGGAGCTATTCTCCGACTCAGGGTCATCTGATGAGAGGCCCAGGGGTCATGATGATTCTGGCTCTGACCCCTGGGCCCCAGATGATACTGATAGACTGTTGGCTCAGATTTTTGAGGTTCTGTCTATTTCTCCCCGTTGCGGCCCCCAGGCAACAGGGGGAACTTTTTCACACTGCTAAGTCACGCTTGGAATTTCATGAACAAGCCCATTTTAATTTCCTTGTGCTCAAGGAATGGGAACGCCCCAGCAGGCTTCCCGGTGTACCTAAGAAAGTATCCCTTTCCTGCTGATGTGGTGAAGTGTTGGTCATCCCCTCCTGAGGTGGATGCCCCGGTCCTAGGGTTATCTTAACACCTCTGTCATGCACTCCCCTGACTCTACTACTCTGCGGGATGCTGAGGACCGGCGCATTGATCAGCTGGCGTCCCATGCCTTTGCATGTGTGGGGACGGCGCTGCGCCCAGTCTGTGCCTCTGCCATTACGGCTGTGGCTATTAGGACCCTGCTCAGAAGTATCCTTGATGGTGCCCCTGATGATGTGTCTAGGAAGGAGTTTAATGCACTCTCTAGTTGTGATGTTTTTGTGACCTATGTCCTCTCTGCCTTGGATGACACCATTAGAATGTGTGGCAGAACCTCTGCCCTTGTGGTGGCTATATGCCGCTCGGTTTGGCTGCGCCAGTGGGCTGCTGACAACGCTGCCAAGAAAGCCCTCACTGGTTTTCCCTTCAAAGGACTACGCCTGTTTGGGGACCACCTGGACCTGTTTGCTAAGGGAGGCAGGTTACCCCAGCGCAGGCGGCAGTCTCGGCCCTTTCGGGGTCAGGGCTCCTTTTCCTCCCCCTACCGTGGTGCTAGGCAAGGGAGGGGGGTTTCCTTTACTGGGGCCCGAGGAGACTTCTGGGGTAGGGGCAGAGGACGTGGACGTCCTGGCTCCTCCTGGGGCTCCAGGCTTAAGTCCTCTCCCAAGCCCCCTCAGGCATGATGGGGCGCCCTCACCCATCTGGGTGGGGGGACGGCTTCAGCACTTTGCTCATGTCTGGAGGCTTCATGTCTCAGATCGGTGGATTCAGGAGGTAGTGTCCTCCGGTTACAAGCTAGAGTTTGCTGTCTGCCCCCCCCCCCCCCCCCCCCAAGGTTCATCAGATCCTGGATTCCTCAGGACCCTGTGTCAGCTCAGGATCTAGTGCAGGCGGTGCAAAGCCTTCTGGAGATGGGGGTCATCTGCAAGGTCCCTTTCAGAGAAAAGGGCAAGGGCTTCTATTCCAACCTCTTCACAGTGCCCAAAAAGAAGGGTCAGTCAGGCCCATCCTGGACTTGAAGATCCTCAACAAATTTGTCAGGTGCAGGCGCTTTCGCATGGAAACTCTGCGCTCTGCCATCAGTTCCCTGCGCCCAGGGGATTTCATGATGTCTGTGGGCATCAAAGATGCTTACCTTCATATTCCTGTATTTCCAGGTCATCAAAGGTTCCTCAGGTTCGCTCTGGAGGATCAACACTACCAATTTGTGGCATTGCCTTTTGGTCTCACTTCAGCTCCCAGGGTTTTCACCAAGGTGCTGGCAGGAGTGATGTCTCTGCTCAGGATTCAGGGCATCTGCGTGCTGCCCTACCTGGACGACATTCTCATCACTTCCCAGTCTCTACATCAGGCAGAGTGGGATATTCAACTGGTGGTGTCCACCCTGGAGTAATTTGGCTGGGTGATCAACCATCCCAAGTCTTCTCTGTCTCCCTCCTTGGTGACTTCATTCCTGGGAATGAATCTGGATACAGTTGAGGCAAGGATTTTTCTTCCTCAGCAGAAGGTGGACAGTCTAATTGCGCAGGTCCAGTTCCTGCTATCTTGTCATCATCCCTCCATCAGGCAGGGAATGCAGCTGGTGGGCTTGATGGTGGCGTGCTTCGAGGCGGTCCCCTATGCTCAGTTCCACTTGAGGCCTCTGCAACACCACCTCTTGTCAGTATGGGACAAGAACCCTGCGTCCCTGGACCGGGTGTTTGCGCTTTCCCCCCTTTCTGACCTCCTCCTGGGAGACGGTCACCACGGATGCCAGTCTGTCAGGTTGGGGGGGTTTCTGGAAGTCCCTGCAGTTCCAGGGGAGGTGGAGTCCTCAGGAGGCCCACACACCTATCAACGTCTTGGAGCTGCGGCTGATCAGGTTGGTTCTGGCCCAGTTGACTCATCACCTTCAAGGCCTGCCAGGTGCGCTCGGACAACCAGACGGCAGTTGCCTACATCAATCATCAGGGAGGGACCCGGAGCAAGAGGGCCTTCCAAGAAGTGTCTCTGATCCTGAACTGGGCAGAGGCCAATGTTCCCTGCATATCTGCGGTGTACATCCCGGGGGTGGAAAATCTGCTAGCAGACTCTATGAGCAGGGGGACCTCTCACCAGGGAGAATGGTCCCTCTGCAACAGGGTGTTCCAATCTCTGTGTCACCGTTGGGGCCAACCAGATGTGGATCTGTTTGCGTCCCGTCACAATCACAAGCTCCCGGCCTATGTCTCGCTGTCCCAGGATCCTCTGGCCTTGGCCACGGATGCCCTAGCAATGTCATGGCAGGACTTTCAGCTCCTGTATGTCTTTCCTCCATTCCCCCTGCTGGGCAGGGTTCTGCGCAAGATTGCTCTGGAAGGGGTGCCAGCAATTCTGGTGGCCCCCAGGTGGCCAAGAAGAGTGTGGTTCGCAGACGTGGTGCAGCTGGCAGTAGATCAGTACGTTCTGCCCAGGGTACCAGACCTGGTCACTCAGGGTCCCTTACGCCATCCCAATTTACAAACTCTGGCTTTGACGGCCTGGCTGCTGAAACCTCCATCTTGATGGAGAAGGGGCTGTCTACCTCGGTTGTTGATACCATGATAAAGGCTAGGAAGAAGTCTTCTTCTTCCATTTATTACAGGGTTTGGCGTGCCTACATTGACTGGTGTGAGTCTAAGTCTCTTTCCTGTCGTGTGTTCCCAGGATCCTGGAGTTCCTGCAGCATGGGTTGGAGATGGGGCTCCAACTCAGTACTCTGAAGGGTCAGGTTTCTGCCCTGGCTGTTTTCTTCCAGAAGTCCTTTGCTCAGCATTCTCTGATGAGGACTTTATTCCAGGGGGTTACTCATGTGCGTCCCCCATGTAAGCCTATGTTGCCTGTTTGGCATTTGAACTTGGTTTTGTCAGCCTTGCAGGGTGCTCCCTTTGAACCTGTGCAGGAGGCTGCCCTGGCCATTCTTACTCTCAAGGTTGTCTTTTTGGTGGCTATCACCTCTGTTAGGCATGTGTCTGAGTTGGCGGCGCTTTCCATCCAGCCCCCCTACTTTGAGAGACAGCAGGACAAGGTGGTGTTCCGCTTCAAGCCAGACTTTCTGCCTAAGATTGTGTCTGCCTTTCATTTGAATCAGGACATTGTTCTTCCATCTTTGTGCCCTAATCCTAGTAATGCTAAGGAGAGGGTCTTGCATTCTTTTGATGTGGTTAGGTGTCTGAAGTACTATCTGGTGGCTACTGCACCTTTCAGAAAAACTGATGCTCTTTTTGTGGTCCCTTCTAGTCCTAGGAAGGGTTTGGCTCCTGCCAAGTCTACTATCAGCAAGTGGATTCGTCAGGCTGTGATTCAGGCCTATTCTGCTAAGGGGAAGAATCCTCCCTTCCGCCTTACTGCTCATTCTACTCGTGCTATTGGTGCTTTTTGGGCCTCAGCACCAGGCTTCTGTTGAACAAGTTTACAAGGCCGCTACTTGGTCTTCTGTTCATACCTTTTCAAAGTTTTACAAGGTTGATGTTAGGGCCCCAACTGATGCTGCTTTTGGCCGTAAGGTTCTGCAGGCGGCAGTGGTATGACCTGTCTGCTGTTACCTTTGGGTGAGTAAATAGGCACGGCACTCCAAAACATAGATTCAAATGCTTGTATTAAATAGTACTGATCAAAAGGTATCCAATCGCACATAAAGTATAGTAAGAGAATAATCCAAATCATGGCCAGAGAAAAAGCAACAGTCTCATAATCCAACGTTTCGGGGGTCGGATGCCCCCTTTCTCAAGGAGGACTGTCAACCGGGACGTGCTGCATCCCCCTTCAATAAATACACATAGCAGAGTGCAGAGGTCAGGAGATTCCCGCCTGACGTCACTGTGACGTCAGCGGGCATTGTATGGGTCCCATAATACACAGTAATATACATACAGTAATGAGAATAATAAAGATGGGACTGTGACAACTTACCTACATCCACCGGGCCTCCAGACTGCGGAGGACCCGTCACCGCCAGCCGCCGCCCGCCGCACTGGCGGGCAGCGGTTTCCTCGTCTGTCAGCGGGGACAGGGAGCTGGCAGCCGGGCTGCAAATGCTGCCCGGTAACTGATGACGCGGCGGGGGCCGCGATCCGATTGGTTCGCGGCCCCAGTCTCTGTCATCAGCCCGTGAGACAGACAGCGTCTGTCAGGACACTACAGTCTCAAACCAGAGGCTGCAGTGCGTAGGAGACCGCTGTCACGGGTGCTGGCAGCTCCCTGGGTGGCGGTGAAAGCCCACGGGGGCTAGTTGGAGCAGGCAGCAATAAAGCTAGTAATTGCAACATACATAAAGGGGAGAAAAGCAGGGATAAAAGGGGTGCGGGCCCCAGAGGAAGTAGGGGGGAGAAAAGGTAAGTACCAGCTGGGTGAAAAGATCATAGAGGAAACCGGGATGGGGTCAGCATGGGGGGGGGGGGGGGAAGTAGGGGGGATAGGTAAGGGACCAGAGGGAATGGATGGAAGGGAGGAAAGGGGGCAAGATCACAGGGTGGATAAAGCGTGTTAGGGAAAGAGCTGCATTTCAGTGGCAACTAGCTACAGTCACTTCAACGTCTTGGTAGATAGCAGGCGTATCCAAACGTGGTATTGAGTCCCCTCGGCTGAACCGTATCCAATTTGTGAATCCAATAGGTCTCTCTCTGTAATAGTTTAAGGTGTCGGTCCCCGCCCCGGCGCGGTCTTTCCACATGCTCAATCACCATGCCCCGGAGTTCATGAGTCTGGTGTTTATGTGTCACGAAGTGGACTGCCACGGGTTTATCATAGTCCAGGGATTCACCGTTATTGTGTTTATTAATACTCGTACGTACATCGCTGCGATGCTGCTGGAACCTCTTCTTAAAGTGGCCTATAGTCTTACCCACATATAACAGGCCACAGGGGCATTTCAATAAGTATACACAGAAATCGGTGAGACACGAGAGTATGCCACGGATACACCGATTTCTGTGTATACTTATTGAAATGCCCCTGTGGCCTGTTATATGTGGGTAAGACTATAGGCCACTTTAAGAAGAGGTTCCAGCAGCATCGCAGCGATGTACGTACGAGTATTAATAAACACAATAACGGTGAATCCCTGGACTATGATAAACCCGTGGCAGTCCACTTCGTGACACATAAACACCAGACTCATGAACTCCGGGGCATGGTGATTGAGCATGTGGAAAGACCGCGCCGGGGCGGGGACCGACACCTTAAACTATTACAGAGAGAGACCTATTGGATTCACAAATTGGATACGGTTCAGCCGAGGGGACTCAATACCACGTTTGGATACGCCTGCTATCTACCAAGACGTTGAAGTGACTGTAGCTAGTTGCCACTGAAATGCAGCTCTTTCCCTAACACGCTTTATCCACCCTGTGATCTTGCCCCCTTTCCTCCCTTCCATCCATTCCCTCTGGTCCCTTACCTATCCCCCCTACTTTCCCCCCCCCCATGCTGACCCCATCCCGGTTTCCTCTATGATCTTTTCACCCAGCTGGTACTTACCTTTTCTCCCCCCTACTTCCTCTGGGGCCCGTACCCCCTTTATCCCTGCTTTTCTCCCCTTTATGTATGTTGCAATTACTAGCTTTATTGCTGCCTGCTCCAACTAGCCCCCGTGGGCTTTCACCGCCACCCAGGGAGCTGCCAGCACCCGTGACAGCGGTCTCCTACGCACTGCAGCCTCTGGTTTGAGACTGTAGTGTCCTGACAGACGCTGTCTGTCTCACGGGCTGATGACAGAGACTGGGGCCGCGAACCAATCGGATCGCGGCCCCCGCCGCGTCATCAGTTACCGGGCAGCATTTGCAGCCCGGCTGCCAGCTCCCTGTCCCCGCTGACAGACGAGGAAACCGCTGCCCGCCAGTGCGGCGGGCGGCGGCTGGCGGTGACGGGTCCTCCGCAGTCTGGAGGCCCGGTGGATGTAGGTAAGTTGTCACAGTCCCATCTTTATTATTCTCATTACTGTATGTATATTACTGTGTATTATGGGACCCATACAATGCCCGCTGACGTCACAGTGACGTCAGGCGGGAATCTCCTGACCTCTGCACTCTGCTATGTGTATTTATTGAAGGGGGATGCAGCACGTCCCGGTTGACAGTCCTCCTTGAGAAAGGGGGCATCCGACCCCCGAAACGTTGGATTATGAGACTGTTGCTTTTTCTCTGGCCATGATTTGGATTATTCTCTTACTATACTTTATGTGCGATTGGATACCTTTTGATCAGTACTATTTAATACAAGCATTTGAATCTATGTTTTGGAGTGCCGTGCCTATTTACTCACTTGGATATATAGCGGCGCCACCGCGGCCCTGGCACCCACCACTTATGTTTTTGTAAGAGTGCACCAGCAACACTGGACTTTTGCTGTTACCTTTGGGGATCCCACCCTACTTTATGGACACTGCTATTGGATGTCCCAAGTGTAAGTAATCTATCTGGAGCAGGACGTACTGTATACTAAGAATAATACAATTCTGTGATTACTCACCTGTAGAATTGGTATGCAGTCCAGCGCCATCTGGCGGATTAATACCCACGTGTAAGTAATCTATTTGGAGCAGGACGTACTGTATACTCATAATACCAATTCTACAGGTGAGTAATCACAGAATTGTATTTTTTTCCCCACTGGGCTGCAACTCTGTTCAGGACTCTAGGATACAGGCGCCACCATCTTGATTCAGAAGTATCACACATACTGAGGAGAGGAGAGAAAGATAAAGTACAGGGGGTGGGGCTATAGCTGTGCTTTGCACAGAGAGAGCAGAGCTGGGGTCAGGGAAAGGACAGCAATCCCAGAATGCAGAGCGACACAGTCAGAAGACACTTTCTGTTTGCAGGCTGCCTGATGCTCCATGAGTCGCCATCTTGGATGTTTAAAGGCTCATACCATGTAGTAGATGCAGGTAGGATGATTTTTAATGTGAGCAATCTGTATGTGCAGGGTGTGGGATTCACGGTGAAGGTCCGCTTTAAAGTGGACCAAAACCCAGGATTTTGACTATTGATTGGTCCTTGCCCCCAGGGCACCCCATAGGCTCTCATAGACTCCAGGGTGGGTTTTGGTCCTCTTTAAGTAGGGTGACATTTTTGTAGTAATCTTATGAAAAGTCTGTGTGTATGATTCACGCTTTTACTTTTCACTATAAAACTATTTTTTTTCATTGTCTTTAGTAATGCAAAGATTCTAATTCTAAACCAGTGCTAAAATTGGTGTCTCTATGAGAAAATCTGTCCATGTATAGCTAGCAGTGGGCTTTAATTGTAGTGCTCACTCTGTACATTTGCTCCTATACAATGTCACTGATTGAATCCCTCATAAGCTCTAGAAGTAACCACATTGCTGCTGCAGTGTTGCCTGGTCTGGGATGGGAAGGGTTACAGATGTTTCCTGGATCTCATGTGTCGGTCTCTCAACACCGTGTGCTCTGAGAACATGGGGCCTGCCGACCAGGCACCCTGTCCAAGGCACTGGAATAGATCTTCAGTGCTTATGACCTCATCCAAGTAACTTCAAAACTAAACCTGGTCTGAAATAAAGCTGCTGTTTGTGACTCTTCAGCGTGCTCTGTTCCTAGTTTAAACGCCATAGGATTTTAATATGTTAAGTCTGAATAGGCCAAAGCCTTTATCATGCTGGCAGGTTCCCGCTGCTAGAAAACCATTAACCTTTACTGTTACACGATAGATGGGGGTGGGGGTTGCTCTTTTGTAGCAGAGAGCCTTGTTTTCCAATTTTAATGTTTTAGAAAATAAGTGTAAATGCTTTGGAACATAATATATTGCGCTTGTTTGTTACATAGTTACCATATGGGGAAAAAGTGTTTGTGTTTTTCTTGCACCCCATTATAAATCCATAACATTAATATGAATTTGCCCCCCCCCCCATCCTTCTTTGCACTTTAGATATACATAAGTAGAAGTGATATTTCTACAGAGCAGATGTGTAGTAATAGCAAAAGAAACAGACAACGATTACAGACAATGCATGCCACTCATACTGAGTAAGGAGCATTCGTTGATATGGGCTTGTTTAAAATAATAGCAGAAAGTTAAAGGAAACGTCAACGTTTGAGAGTGCTTATTTTATTGTGCCAAAAGGATGTTCTCAATGTGGAGAGCTGATCTATTTTTTTTTTTCTTGTATTAGCAATGTGTGTTTTATGGAAGCAGTTGTCATGCCAACCTTTTGCTAATGGTAACCATACACCAAGTCTGTACACCAATAAGAGAGAAGTGAGTTGTGTAGAGACAGAACGCTGCTTCTATGGGGCCGCTGCTGAGGTGTGGGAGCTCACTCACACTTATACATGCCCAGCAGCATTGTTCTGTGTGTACAGCAGGGGTGGTTAACCACGGGCCACTTAAATGACTATGAACCTGGTTGTAAGCCACAATGAATACGTTTAGAATTTTTTTGGGAATGGCATAATGAAGATTTTTACTACAACAATCAGGATACCTGTCTCTACAAATTCCACCCGTATGTCCTTCCACCACTCCCCTACATTCATATATGACAATCCCCCCAAGCTAGCAATACTCATGCTGATTGGCTTACCTCTCTGAATATATGGGTCCCTTATCTATCGCCCTCCCTCCATCAGTCCCACTTCCTAGCCATGTTCTCAATACTCAACTCATCTATGCTCTCACCAATGCATACAATTATTAAGATTTCACCCAGGATGGTGTTGTACAATCAACGTCACCATGTTCCTGCAAGCCACTGCTGTCACCTCTATTTGCAATGCACCCCCCATATTTCTCTCCATTAATTGCTCATCCTCACTGTACCCTTATTTACCTACCTGTACAGGGCAGTTATATTTAGCCCTCCCACTTTCCCCACAACAGGTCAGGGGCCACATCAGATGGCTCCCGGGCCGCAGGTTGGGCACATGGGGTGTACAAGATATCTCTTGTATATCTCTCTTCTTGTTGATCTTGATGTACAGTTGCCAATAGCAACAGTTTACAGATAGTGAAACATCCATAAAACACATTTGCTAACTTGAAAAAAACTACATGAGCTCGGCACCTTGAGGATTTCATTTTGGCACACAAAACATACAATCATTTAGGCCATTATTTAGGATATGGGGTAGTAAATACTGGAGAAAATGCATTATTCCAGGCATTGTTCTGATGCAAAATATTAATTAGTGGAACAAAACCTGGGATTTTGAATTTGCTTGGTTTTGTTCCCTGACCCGAGACATCCAGATTTGGGATGCCCCACTCTGTGAAACCCCCCAGAAAAAGTAACTTTCCCTGTTCCTACAGCAGATGCGCTAATGAGAGCCGTTTGCCTTGCATAGATGATGCTGGGTAAACAGCTCTGTCTATTACATTCTGGCCCCCAGCATATCTGAAAGGCTGGGAGCAGGAGCGTACGTACAGCCCAAAAATGCTGGGGATGCGGCCGCCCAATATTTATTTTGGCGAGGGAGCCAGGAAGAAGGTGAATTTTTTAGCGCTCAGATGGGGTTACACAGCAGGGCATCTTTATTTGGGATGCCCTAAGGGAAGGCCATTCCCGGGCTGGCCATGTTGGGTTTTGCTTTTGATTTAAAGTGGACCAACACCCAGGATTTTGACTATCCTGGGTATTGGTCTACTTCCGTGGGGCACCCCGATTGTGGAAAACCCCCCCAGAAAGCCCCGAAAACTCACCTGACCCCGCTCCCACGTGACTCGCTCGTCCAATCGCCGCCGCCTCCCGCGCGTCCCTCTTACAGGGAGTGTGCGCGCGACGGCCATTCACAAACAGCCGGTGCCCTGCTAGAGGGCGGCCCGCGCATGCGCCGCTGGAACAAGGATCAGGTAGGATTTTCGGGGATCTGGGGGGTTTCACACAGCGGCGGGATTCCCGGGCCGATCAGGGGAGGATGTTGGTCCACTTTAAGAGGCAAAACATATAGAACTGCAGCAAATTATAGACTGCTTGGCTAAAGTGATTTCAAATGATTTAAAGTGGCAACCAAACCTGAAAGATGGCCAAGGACACTGGGAACTCCTGTTCGAATGGATTGAAGAACAGACAAAATGGCAAAGGTCTCAGCCAATGATCACACCCAGAAAGTTCCACAAACTGGATACATTTTAATCTTGTGATTTGGAATTGCATTTTTTGTGCATTTTGCTTTTTGAAATCATTGATATGATATTGTACACAAACAGAGTAAATGATTGTGTAATGAACTAGTTCCTAATTAAAGTCACCAATGGTCCTATAAATCCCATATTTATTACTATTTGTAATTCTACAGGATCTGTATAATAATGTAATTCAGGCAAGAGAGTGTTAGCTTTTTTGTTTGACACTGGTGAGATTTTTATTTATCTTGTTATCTCGTGTTCGTGTCCAGGACTGTGTCTATAATCAATCACTGTCTGCTCTTTTCCATTTTAAAGCTAAGAAGATCTGACCGCACTGTGACCGAGTCCTTCAATGAAATGCCTTTGTCTTTAGGCTTTTTACGGTGTCCCCTGCACAGCACGGAATATATCGCTGATTCAAAGTAAACTTCACACAATAATTTATTGTAGACAACCCCTGACACACACATTAGATAACTTGTTAGCACACTTTATTAACCCTTTGCCTAGACAGTCCCTTTAAAAAGGAACATTGGCTTACCTGGACTGGTTTCCTCATCCCTGAGGCATCCCAATCTGTGTGACAGCTCCTGGCATTGGTCACACCACGGCACATATGTGGGCTGTGGCTGCATTCCTGCTATACTCTAGCTGAGGTGCATTCCTGCTCCAGACTATCTGAATGCAGTGCAAATGGCACATGCTCCATTCATCTTTACTATGCTGGACTGACATCAGATTGGGTGGGTAAGGAATTAATGGAGTGTAAGCAGATTGGCCGCAGGTCCACATGTGCTGTAAGATCGCTCGAAAGTGAGCTTTTACAGGCGTTCTGTAGGCTTTCTCAGGTGGGGGCATCTCAATTCGGGAGAGGGACAAACCCGGATGTTGTTAGTCTTTAACCCGTGTCCAAAGTGAGAACAATTACTCGTATGGTGCAAGAAATACAACTGAGGTCAAATTTAGAGATTTAGTGGTGCACAGTAATATCCTTTGAAAGCTTTGGACTAAAGCCTTTATTTTAATTGTTCTACTACTCCTTTAGCAGCTTTAAAATGTGTTAAACTGGGCATTCACCCTGAATAAGAATCTATCTTACATCATGCAGTACATACAGATTGCCCTTTAAACATCCAAGATGGCGGCCCATGGAGTCTCATGCTGCCTGCAAACAGGAACGCTCTGCATTCTAGGATTGCTGTCCTTTTCCTGACCCCAGCTCTGGTCTGCTATACCCCGCCCCCTGTACTTTTGTCCCATTCTCCTCTCCTCAGTATGTGCAATGCTTCTGAGGCAAGATGGCCGCGCCTGTATCCTAGATTCCTGAACAGAGTTGCAGCCCAGTGGGGGGGAAGAATAATAAGTGATTTAGAGCGGACCTTCACCCTGAATAAGAGCCTATCTTATATGTTTCCCACAACCTGTACATACAGATTGCTCACATTAAAAATCATCCTGCCTGCAGCTATAACCCTGCCCCATGCATTTTATCCTGCTCTCCTCTTCACAGTATTTGTGATGCTTCTGAGGCAAGATGGCGGCGCCCGTATCTTAGAGTCCTGAACAGAGTTGCAGCCCGGTGGGGGAAAGAATAAGTAAGTGAGTAAAAACTTAAAATATATTAATTTTAGATGCTGGGGAATCATTTTTTAAGGATTTTGGCTTTTCATGAAATCATGCTGAATGTCTGGTTTAAATACATTAATTTTAGATGCTGGGGAATAGTTTTTTAAAGGTTTGGGCTTTTCATTAAATGATGCTGAAGGTCCGGTTTAATGCAAAGTCTGGGTTATATTTGTGGGAGGTACTGTCATACATTTATATGTTCTTGGACACTAATAACAATAGTAAAGCAATGTCATACAATATATTGTGGGTCTTTACTTTTAAGTATACAGTGGTAATTAATGTGTTTAAATTGCATTATTTGTTAGAAAGTCTTATTTTTTGTGTTGTCACATTCCTGCCACTAAGCAGAAATAGCTGTTGTGTTTTGTGGTTGATTTAGGTCTATAGCAGGACAGAGGGGTTATGCAAAATCATCCTAACATTAGACTTACAGTACTTGTATCTGGAACATAAAGATCCCCATCCCATGTGCAGAACTGTTGGCTTCTCCCTGGAGCACGCTGTGAATATGACTTTGAGCCTGGGCAATGGCCAAACACCCCACAGAGACAGATCTAGCGGTTACCTTAATTGAATATCGATTGAATTGCTCCCATCAATCTGTTTTCATTCTAGCTGCTCAGCCTCGTATATTTACATTGTGGATGATAAAATGTACATGTGTGCTTAGGAAAACACAGCTTGGATCTGCTTTACCGGATTGACAAATACTGAAAAATACAAGGGTGTGTGTCCAGGCCTTACAAGGAATACTCACATTTTTGTCAGGTTCTGCCTTATTGTTTTTACTGTGATTTACAGTATTTTTTGCCCTATAAGCACTGGGGGAAATGTCAGTGCATCTTATTGGGCGATTGTAAAAATAAGTAAAAAAAAAAGTATACTTACATGAGTCTCTAGCTTGCTGTCCCCACTCTGGAGGCGCCGCCACTGCCTCCCAGGCTGGCACGCGATGACACACAAAAGGCAGTGGCAGCGCCGGAAGCCAGACCGTGGACAGCGTTCATGTAAGTTTACTTCTTTTTCTGGGGGGTCAGGGGGTATACTAGACTGAATAAGGGGATGGGGGCGGCGGGATGCCACACTGCCTATATGGGGAATGGGATGGGGGGGATACCACACTGCATATGGGAAATGGGATGGGGGGATACCACACTGCCTATGGGAATAGGATGGGGGGATGCCACACTGCCTATATGGGGAATGGGATGGGGGGGATACCACACTGCCTATGGGAATGAGATGGGGGATGCCACACTGCCTATGAGGAATGGGAGGGGGGGTGCCACACTGCCTATGGGCAATGGGAGGGGGATGCCACACTGCCTATGGGGAATGAGAGGGGGGATGCCACACTGGCTATGAGGATTGGGAGGAGGGAATGCCCCACTGCATATAGGGAATGGGAGGGGAATGCCATACTGCCTACTAAATTTAGTTTAGAATATTTTTTTTCTTCCTTACGTTCCTGTGGCTCTGTGTTGCTCAAGTGAGAGTGGCTTAGTATAGCTGTATAGTAGCTCTAAGTATAGTTGCTGCCTAAAAATCCCAGAATCCTTCCACTGCCAAGGGAGAGCTTTCCTCCTCACATAGCAGAGCTAAAAATTTCTTTTATAACACAGAGTTGCAAACAAATAGAAAAACAACAGATAAACCCATCACACTGAACACCTAATTTTGGCACAGAAAAATATACACTTTCAAAAATGAAATCAAAAGTGGAATTACCCTTTAATGACCTGATAATTCCCAGACACAAATTAGGAGTGTATTGTGTTTAAGATATCAGTTTGAGATTATAAGATATCAAATTAGCCTCACTTTAGGTCACCATTTAGAACAGCTCTGTTCCCTGTGAGTCGGGACCCCGGCGGGGGCCGAACGACCAAAACACAGGGGTCGCCTAAAGCCATCAGAAAATACATATTTACAATGGCTTTAGCTGCTGAGAAGTCGCGCTACCGTCTGCAGCAGCGCTATTCAGCTGGAACGCACACCGCTATGGATGCACGTTCCAAACTGAATGCCTGTGCAGATGTGATTGCATCATCTGTCCGGGGCCAAAGGGGCGGGGGGAACGCTCCACAGTCCATAGCAGCGCATTACGTGTGTCTGGCGCTTGCTGACATCATCAGTGTGCAGACGCAGCAAGCACCGGAGGACAGAAGCCTAGGAGGCGGAGAGGCAATAGCGCCTGTGAGACAGCCTTCTGGTGTACAAAAGGTTAATAATGTAAAAACAGTACACACACCATACACACAATACTATGTAAGTGTAAGATGCTTTGTGTGTAATCATTACACAGTACACAAAGCACCATACACTTACACAAAGCACCATACATTTACATAGTGTCTTATACTATAAGAGACCACTATGCGATGTAGTTCACACTGTTCCCCAATGTATAATTATCTCCCACTATTTTCCCATATTCTGAATGAGGAAACTGCTGAAATCAACGGTTTCCGGCATTGAATCCGCCTCCTATTGATTTCATTGTGAGTGCAGCAGATTTTGTGGAAGAGAGCTCCCGAGAATCTCGAGTTACCACACAATCCGTCGCAGCCTCCTATTAATTTCAATAAGAGGCGGAGAAATGACAGTTTCCGACACATGCTTTGCCATGGTGAAATGTTATTTATTAGAATTAGTAATAAATATTTCTCAACATATAATTAAATATTGTTTTTGTGATTAATCACTATGTTTAAATTATGTTTGATTTGTAGCAATGAGAATACATAATGCATATCAGGTATTTACATTCCGAACCATAACTATAGCAAAATTACAGTTTTGAAGTAGCCACCAAAATAATTTTTTGGTTTGGGGTCACCGCAACATGAGGAACTGTATTGCGGGGTCACGGCATTAGAAAGGTTGAGAACCACTGATTTAGAACCTAATGTCAGGACCAGGGTGACTGGTACAAAGTATCTCCAGCATAAATGATTTGTGAGTGTTGCTCCAAATTAGCATAATTCGTTATCATATTTGCATGAGTGAAAAAGTACGGCCTTTTTGCATTAGCAGAGCTACAAGGTGTTATTAAACTCTAATGGGACATGTGTTGAAATAACCTTGTATATGGCAGGCACTGGTCAGCAAGAGTTACAACTGGGACAGAGAACTGGTTTGGAAGAGGTGTAGATGAAGCCATATGTGTTCAAATGGAGAAACAGCGTACAGGACAGCTTTCACTTTTTAAGAACATTAAAGGGACTGTCCAGGAAAAATGTAAAAAACATCATTCAGAAGCTTACTTCATATCTGCCCTCTCCCTTCCTGTAAGCTTGCAGCAGACACTGGCCACTGACTTTTGCCACTCCCCCTGATTCTCCTAGCAGTAGACCACCAATCATAGGGCTCAACTGTTGGCATATAACTCTACCCCCAGTGGCTACCTGTGTATTTCAGCATTGTGTAATTGTACTGCAGAGAAGCCACTCCCACTGGCTGAAAATTTCAAAAATGAATGAAAACTTTTTAAAAAGTTTTCTCCATTAGGAGCTTTAGGGCTATGTGATTCTATGTAGATATATGTAGCAGGGACTTTAAAAAGCTCTGATATACATCCGGCAGGGTTTTTTTTTTATTATCACTGTCTGATTGGGATAACTCACTTGATTAAGCTCTCGGTGATGGCTGGGTCATCTATCACTCTTCAGCCAGGCCACACTATCATTAGATCTTGAGACCAGAGGGGAGCCGTGAGTGGGAAGTGCCTGGCAATCAAGGAATTCTGAATACAGGGGCTTCCCAAATCAGGATTACTCTGTAAATTGAAGCAAAATACATGTGAGTGAAAATCATGGGGTTTGGTCCACTCATTTTGGCAGTTAGTTATTATTAACTCACATTTCTTCTGAACTTTGCCGGTTAGACCCTGGAGTGAAACCGATTTTGGAGTAGTCACGCCTCCTCCAAGACTAAAGTTGATTCACTTCCACTTATCACAAAGCCTCAGCAAGTCCCCTCCAATGCAATGAAGAGTGTGGACTTCACACTCTGGAGCTCGATGGGAGAGCTGTGGGGGACAAAAGGTGAGTATAGTTTTTTTTGTTTTTTTTTGTTTTTTTAAATTAGTGCCTGAACTGACTCTTGAATTAAATAGGCAATTTTATTATAAAGCTATATGGGAGTGTTAGAGGAGGCTTTTTCAGAAGTTTTAAAAATAGAAGTCCAAACATGCAGGGTTCTAAATAGTGAACTGCCTTGCTTATATAAAAAAAGAGAAGAATAAATGAATATGAACAAAGAATTTATTTTCCCGGATTGAGCTCTCAGAACAGCTCTGAAATGGAATTGTATTGGCAAAGTTACTCAGTTTCTCAAGCTGAAATAATTGAGATGTCAGTAACCTGAAGAAATGTCATGGTCCAGTAATGATGAGGACCATTAACTAGCCAGGTCATCAGCAAGATTCGAATCGACACCATTTGTCACACCTTCTTCTGCTAATGTGGAGTTCCAGAAATGTGTGAACATATAAAATGGAGATGATCATTATCTGCCTGATTACAGGGAGGGGGTGTCATCTGTGTAATGGCGGCACGTGCACAGAATCCTGGTAACTGCTGCAGGATATTGAAGCCTCACACTTTGGCTGCAGAAAAATTGAAAGCATTCGGAAGTCAGCGGGATCCCGGGTTTCACAATTAGACCCCTCCACCGTCCTGACGGAGAAGCGCAGCATCTAATAGAGGAAATTAAAGGACGTATGATGAATCAAGGCAAACAACGCTATTGATTTTCCTTGGGGTCAGGGGAATTCATGTTAAATACAGTCACAAATTTGATGCTGAGAAGTCTACTGCTCATCTTGGACTACACGTGTAAAGGGTAAGTATACTCCAGTTTCACAACTTATTAGCTATTTTAAGCCGCACGTGTTTGCACGTTTGAGCTGTAAGATACAATTTTACTAAACTCAACATTAAAATTGCAACACCAAGAAGGAAAAGTCTTGGAATTATGGAGAATATGAACATGGTAATAATATGCAAATGGTGAAAACATGGACATGGATATTCATCTTCATATTCAACCTATGAGCACCACAGTCAGAATACATGCACCTACACTCCTTGGCATGCTATTGAGTATGTTAATGGTTGTCCGACTATTGTTCTGCAGATGATCTTGATTGGCTGCTGGCAGCTCTCTTTGCAGTTGCCAACCAATGACGTCCTACTGTAGATGTGTTTGATGGGAAACAAGTCTGGAAACAGTGCAGTCCATGGCAGCACGTTTGGGCCATGCAGGCTGTTCACAGTAGCATTAGCAACAGGAACCCTTGTGTTGTTCTGTTTAAAAATGGCTCCTGGAAAAATGGCTGTACCAGTGGTTTCAGAAGCAAATCAATGTAATGGCAAGAGGTTAGTGTACCTGGAATAAAGACTACAAGCACCTGGCTAGTGTACAGTATGCCACTAGTCTCACATCGTCTTACTTAGGGGGTTATTTAAGAAAGGATAGCGTCAGGTAGCGCCTGGTTAATGAGAGGTAGCGACAGATAGCGACTGGTCAACGCCGGACACGGCACGCAATTCCACATTTACCAAGCAGAATCTGTTTAGCGACTGGGATAGCGCCATGTAGCGTCTGATTCATCATTTTCCAAGCCTCTGCGAACAGCGCCAGCGTTCAGCCTTGCACAGCGCCAGGTATGACCTCTCGCTACCTGACGCTCTCCCATACATTTCAATGGACGAACCTTTTCTTCTCTTTAAACTGTTTTTTTTTTTTTTTTTCCCAAAAATCACAAATAATTATGTGACCTCTTCTGGCATTGAAAAAGCATTTTTTACATTTTTTAAATATTTCTTCAGAAATGACATTACAGGTCTGGCATTAAAATGTTCATGTTACAATGTTGTTACAATGTAATTCCATATGTTTTCGCTTTGTTACTAGTTGATAGATGCTCGAAAACAGACTTTAAACACACAGCCTCCTGCGCTCTGGGCTTCAAACAAGTATTTTTCAGCGCCAGAGATTTGTGAGGCTGTTTTTTTCCTGAATATGGTGTGAGTCGGTCGCTATGAGCAGTCGCTAACATGCGCTCCCATACAGCGCTGTACTGGTCAAATAGCGACTCCTCACAATGTATTCAACATTACTGAACAGAGACTGAGTCACTATAAAGTAGCGACCCACGGCTGAGCAAAGCAACTACTAGCGGGCGCTCTGAAAATGCCTGCTACAGACGCTCATCTGTCGCTACCTGCCGCTAATGATGAATCAGCCTCATAGTCTTACACGTCTTACAATCCTGGGGGTAGGACTAGTGTGACATTCCTCTTCATGAGGCTGCCCACATTGCATGCAAGACAGAAGTGGATAGACCTCCATCACAGCCTCTCAACTATAATGCTTGCTGTACACCATTAAAAGAAATATATACAATAAACAACCATATGGATCATATGCTCATATTCCCCTATAATTTCATACACATAATCCAACGTAAGGAACTTATTATAATAATTCAAACATTTTTCAAGGTTCCCGAAAGAGGAATGAAATGCATTGGTGGAGGTTGGGGTGTGCTTTGGTCCTATTTTGAGACAATTGTGGATCAATCATCCAAGCTTGATGGCGCAAGCAGGGTGACAGGGTGTGGAACCATACTGGATGTTTTCAGTATATGCGCTTTTTAGAAGGATTTATTGTGAGTAATATTATGACTCTTAGAATAAAAGCTTTTTAGCAATATCTCATATGGAAACTTGAAACACTAGTCTTTATTAAGATTAATAACTTTGCTGCTGGCTGGCAGCGGGGGGATGTGGGGGATTCGACCATGTGCCCAGCATGACAGCAGGCTGGGGTGGAGCCAACAAGATGAGACATTTTACTCCCGACAGACAAGCTTATCTGTGGGACTTGAGGTGTCCTCACCCTCTTTTACAGCCACTCCCATCCCTCTGCTGCTGGATTATGAATTGTAACTAAGGCTTATTTTCAGGGTAGGGCTTATAATTCATGCAAAATATTACTAGGGCTTATTTTCGAGGTAGATCTTCATTTCAGGGAAACAGGGTAAATACTGTAATAACTACCTGTAACACTTTAAGCAGAACAACATATTAACTAACCAGTGTAAAAATATAAAATGTATAAATTATATTTTGCAGCCCTCTAATTTGCGTCAATGTGACACTTCTGGCAGAAGCGCTTAATAAATCAGGCCCTAAGTATTTTCGAAGCTTCCTGGGGGTTGTTTCGCAGTGGGGCATCTCAAATGCCATAGGTGGGGGGAGGAGACTTTTCAGTCTTTTTTTAGGTCTACTTTAAAACAGAATTTTCATCTTCTAGTCTACCATGTGACCTGGCAGTGTAGAGCAGGTCTGACTAGCAAGCAAACCCAATTTGTCACCAGCAGGGGCCCCAACACTGACCACTACAGGACTCCTTACATAGAAACATAGAAGGTTGACGGCAGAAGGAGACCATACGGTCCATCTAGTCTGCCCTTATGTGTATACTGTATGTTCTCTTTATCTTAGGATAGATGTGTGCTTATCCCAGGCATGTTTAAATTCAGTGACTGTTGATTTTTCAACTACCTCTGCTGGAAGTTTGTTCCAAGCATCTACTACTCTTTCTGTAAAATAATATTTTCTAACATTGCTCCTGATCTTCCCCCCGACTAGCTTCAGGTTGTGCCCCCTTGTTCTATCATTAAGCTTCTTCTTAAAAACACTTCCCTCCTGAACCTTATTCAATCCTTTCACATATTTAAAGGTCTCAATCATGTCCCCCCTCTCCCTTCTTTCCTCCAGACTGTACAAATTAAGTTCTTTAAGTCTCTCCTGATAAGTTTTAAGTTTAAGTCCTTCCACCATTTTCATTGCCCGTCTTTGGACACGTTCTATTTGAATAATGTCTTTTTGCAGGTAAGGTCTCCAGAACTGCACACAGTATTCTAGCTGTGGCCTCACCAGGGCTCTATACAACGGCATCACAACCTCCCTCTTCCTACTGGTGATGCCTCGAGCTATGCAGCCGAGCATCCTGCTTGCTTTTCCCACTGCCTGGCTACACTGTCCACTCATCTTGCAGCTATCAGTAATCAGTACCCCTAAATCTCTCTCCTCCGAGGTCCTGGCTAACACAGTGCTGCCCATACGGTACTCAGAGCAGGGATTCCTTCTACCCAAGTGCATGATTTTACATTTAGAGACATTAAACTCTAGTTTCCACAGTTTTGACCATCTAAAGCTAAATCATTTTCCATGTTGCAGACACCTCCAGGAATATCCACCCTATTACTAACCTTTGTATCATCAGCAAACAGACAAACTTTTCCTACCAAGCCTTCTCCTATGTCACTTACAAATATATTAAAAAGAATGGGGCCCAGGACAGAGCCTTGCGGCACACCACTTGTAACTCGCCTTTGTTCAGATTGCACACCATTTACAACAACGCTCTGATACCGATCCCTCAGCCAACTGGAAATCCACTGAACTATCCAGGGATTGAGTCCTACCTTCAATAACTTATCTATGAGCTCCTTATGTGGTACAGTGTCAAAGGCTTTGCTAAAATCCCGTGCTGTTTTGGATCCAACAGGTCATTAATTTTTAGATGGGAAATTATCTGTTTTTTTAAGAGTGTTTCCATTAATTTGACCACTATAGATGTTAAACTAACTGGCCTGTAATTACTGGCTTCTTCTCTACTCCCCTTTTTATGGATTGGTACGACATTGGCCATGCTTTTTTTGCCAAACTTATCTTCTCATATTTAGCTTTAATTGTTTACACAGATATGGTAAGTGCGCAGACTGCTCACATGTCCATCTATTATCAGCTGCTGGACCTGATGAGATACTGCTCAAAAGATCGATTAGGCTCGCAACCAGGGAAGAGGTTGTTAATTGCATAATGGCAGGTAATTTATGGAAAAATTATTTATTAGAACAATATCTTTTAAAATGATGTGCTTGGTCCTCTTTAGAGAGCAATTATCATAACTAATTGAATGGACCTTTCTTATTCTCTATCATTCTCTCACTTTAGTACATCCAGGCCAATTTAAGAGTGGGTGAGGGGAAGAAGACATGCGTTCTTCAGGATCTGCAGCTAATTATCCCCATGATATTTGGCGACATAGAAGGTGATGAGCGAGTGGAGTAACACAGAACTGATGCATTTGCTATAGTTTTATATATCTGTTGATTTTCCTGGCATTTGAAACATTGAAGTGTGCAGCCTGTTTCCCAGTGGCTTCATTATCCAGTGATCTCCTGCATGTCACACAGTTACCGGTGGACTCTTAGTAAGCTGTTTGTAGGATAATAATGTTCTGAAGTCGCTGGAATCCTAAGAAGATTACAAAAGTCAGGACTGCCCTTGAAGTAGAGCATGTGTCCCATGGCCTTACATATCCTGCTCCCTGAATGGAGTCATCTGCTGTTCTGATCCAGGTTTGGTAACAAGCAAAATATAGCACAGGAACTAACGAATATTGCCCCATCTATACAATATGAATAAAATATATAATATATAATATTGTACTTTGAAGTCCCCCTTTTACCCCCAATAATGTTTGTCACATACTGGCACCTGTTCAATTTTAATGTGTGTTTAAGAATCACCATTTTTTTAAAACAGCAAAGTAAGATTGATGTCTAGCTTGTTATGCCTCCAGTTGTGATGTATGTGTGTGGTCTTTGTGATATTGCGGCTCTTTTGTGTTGGTGTGGTGTTCTATACCCTCTCACAGATGTCTGTAATCCCGTCTTGTTTCTTAGCTATAAAGGTTGGTTGCAACCCCACCTTCTTGCTGAATTGCTTTATGAGTATCGATGTGCTCTCCGCTGAATCTCCAGTCCTGCCTCAGTATTAGGCCTAAAAACCTAATGTTTCATGTTAGGTTTTAGGCCTCCTTCTCTCTGAATTCCATGTTTGTTCTAGTCTGCTGTTGCTGTGCATTTCCTATCTGTCCTTTGTTTTTGCCTTTCCCAAGTCTGCAAACACCAGGGGACCGATTAGGGATTGTGCACTCACCACCATCTGGAGCTTGGCTGAAAGGCAGGGTGGTAACAGGCCCTCCATCAGGTAGCAGTGCTCCCATACCTGGGTGGCTCTCTTTTGTACAGATGGTGTTGCTGCTTTGTTTTCTTGAATGTTCCCAGTCTGTGATTCTGACCATCGGTTCCCAGTCTATGGTTCTGCCTGTTCCCAGTCTATGGTTCTGCCTGTTGCCAGTCTGTGACTCTGACTCTTTATTTTCAGTCTGTTACTCTGATAGCCACTTCCCTGTCTGTTACATTGACTGCCTGTTTCCAGTCTGTGATTCTGATTATCTGTTCCCAGTCTATGACTCTGCCTGTTCCCAGTCTGTGATTCTGATTATCTGTTTCCAGTCTATGACTCTGCCTGTTTCCAGTCTGTGATTCTGATTATCTGTTTCCAGTCTATGACTCTGCCTGTTTCCAGTCTGTGATTCTGATTATCTGTTTCCAGTCTGTGTCTTTGACCGCCTGTTTCTGATCTGTAACTTTTGACCGCTAAACCAGGAGATTCCCAAACTGCCATGCTTGTCAGGCGATCTTGTATACCAGTGAGCTATTCGTTTCACCCTATTCGCCCTGATCCTTTTGTATGGTGCTGGCTGAAATAGCTTTGTAGGTGTGCCCCCTTCTAGTGTGTGGCAATACACATGCTGTCATTATGAACACTAAACAACAGGGAGAGCACACTTCTACAGCTAACTAAGCAGACGGAGCTCATGATAATATAGAAAAAAGGACCATAGAACAAGATGGTAGGTCATAAAGCAGGGATACTCTGCTAGGGGTATGCAGAGAAAAGAAAAGGGCTTGACTTTGAATTATCTAGGGAAACAACACAGACTGCGAACATAGCAGACTGATGTAAAATAAACAAGCCCAAGCTGTCCATCAAGCCTCCCTTTTTAAAGCCACCATCCATTAAAAATTACATATTTTGTTCAGGTCACCAATTTTTGCTTCTGATGACACAAGACATCTATGGTGTGCATGGTAGGATTGCAAGAAGAAAGCTGCTGCTCTCTAAAAATACCATTTTGTGAATACTCACCTGTAAAATGGGTATTATAAGTATGTCACACACCCCGCTTCAAGAAATTCATAACGTGTGGGTAATACTGACCTGTAGAGGGCGATATGCAGAGATGCCAGGAAAAAAGAGAGCCCCTCCCGATCCATAAACACCTGGGACCTCCCACTCATTACCCAGTATAAGAACAGCAGTAAGGTAAGGGACCAGGAAGAGCCCAACACAAAGCATAACAACGCAAAGTTCACCATATAAAGGATCCAGAATACAAAAGGACAGGGTGAAGCGGGGTGTGTGACATACTTATAATACCCATTTTACAGGTGAGTATTCACAAAATGGTATTATTCTAAGTATGTCACACACCCCGCTTCAAGAAATTCATAACATGTGGGACATCCAACAGCATGTCCATAAAGGGCGGGGATCCAAAACAAGGCAACAAGGCACAACTTAAACCACTGCAGCTTGCAGAACTTTGCGGCCAAACACAGCATCCGCTGAGGCCCACACATCAACCTTGTAAAACTTGGAAAAAGTGTGAACAGAAGACCAAGTAGCAGCCTTACAAACTTGCTCAACAGAGGCCTGGTGCTGAAAAGCCCAGGACGCCCCAACCGCACGAGTAGAATGAGCAGTAACATGAAAAGGGGGTACCTTCCCTTGGGCAGAATAGGCCCCAACTATGGTCTGACTGATCCATTTACTAATGGAAGACTTGGCAGGTGCCAAGCCTTTTCGGGGCCCGGAGGGCACCACAAAAAAGGCATCCGTCTTACGAAAGGAAGACGTTACCTCCAAATAATACTTCACAACACGAACCACATCCAAAGAATGCAGGGCCCTCTCCTTGTCATTGCTGGGATTAGGACACAGAGAGGGCAGAACAATGTCTTGGTTTAGGTGAAAGGCAGAAACAACCTTAGGAAGGAAATCGGACTTGAAACGAAAAACCACCTTGTCCTGATGCCGCACGTGCGTGACTCCCTGGAAAAAAGTCTTAACCAAAGGATGTAGGGCAAATGACCTTTGAAAGAACACCGCCAGGGCAGAAACCTGCCCCTTCAGAGTACTAAGCTGGAGCCCCAGGTCCAGACCATGTTGAAGAAACTCCAGGATTCTGGAGATGGAAAATTCCCTACAAGGCAACGCCCTGATCTCACACCAATCAATATAAGACCTCCAAGTCCTATAGTAGATATTAGAGGAAGACCGCTTCCTAGCACTAATGAGAGTTCGAATCACAGCATCGGAAAGACCTTCCTCCTTCAAGATGGAGGTTTCAGCAGCCACGCCGTCAAAGCCAGCGTTGGTAAATGGGATAACGTAGTTGACCCTGGGTGAGCAGATCCGGCAGCAGGGGCAGAACGAACTGATCATCTGCTAACCTTACCACATCTGCGAACCAAACCTGTCTTGGCCACCTTGGAGCCACCAGAATTGCTGACGCACCCTCCAGGGCCAGCTTGCGCACCACTCTGGCCACCAAGGGAAACGGAGGGAACAGATGCAGAAAGCCCAGATCCCTCCAGTTCAGAGACATGGCATCCACTGCCAGAGCCAGTGGATCCCGTGAGAGAGACACAAATGTCGGAAGTTTGTGATTGTGATGAGAGGCAAAGAGGTCCACCACCGGGGACCCCCACCTGAGACAAATCAAGCGAAACAGTTTGGGGCTGAGAGACCATTCCCCCCGGCGAGCTGAGAACCTGCTCAGAGAGTCCGCCTCCGTGTTCTCCGCTCCCGGAATGTAAACTGCTGAAATGCACGGGACGTGGATCTCCGCCCAGGCCAGAATCAAAGACACTTCCTTGAGGGCACTCCTGCTGCGAGTCCCTCCCTGGTAATTGATGTAGGTGACCGCCGTCCGATTGTCCGACCGGACTTGAACCGGCAATCCTTGCAACTGATGAGTCAAGCGAAACAGAACCGTCCTGATGGCCCTCATTTCCAGAACATTGATGGACTCGTGAGTCTCCTGAGGCCCCCACAGTCCCTGAAACTGACGATCCTTCCAGAACCCCCCCATCCTGATAGACTGGCATCCGTGGTGACCGTCTCCCAACAAGGGGCCAGAATGGATCTGCCCCTCGACAGATTGATTGGATCCAGCCACCACTGAAGGGAGCACCGAACTCGGGGGGTCATTAGGAAGGCCTGATCCAACGACAGTGGTGACCCGTCCCAGGCCGCCAACAGATGGAGCTGGAGTGTCCTTGTGTGGAACTGAGCAAAGGAAACCGCTTCAAAGGAGGCTACCATCAATCCCACCAGCCTCATCCCCAGTCTGATGGCCGGACGAGGGATAGACAGGAGGAGTCGAACCAACTCCTGAATCAAGAGAACCTTGGACTGAGGAAGAAACACCCTGGCCTGGGAAGTATCCAGGGACATTCCCAGAAAAGACACTAACCTGGACGGAGAAAGGGAGGACTTGGGGTAGTTGATCACCCACCCGAATCTCTCCAGAGTGGACACCACAGTTCTGGTGTCCAATACCGCTTGGCTGAAGGAAGATGCCATAATGAGAAGGTCGTCCAGATAAGGGACAATGCGAATACCCTGGGCTCTGAGGAGAGCCATCACCCCGGCCAGCACCTTGGTGAAAACCCTTGGAGCCGAGGTAAGACCGAAAGGAAGTGCCACAAACTGAAAATGCCGATCCTCCACCACGAACCTGAGAAATCTCTGGTGCCCTGGAAAAATCGGCACATGCAGATAGGCGTCCTTGATGTCTACGGACGTCAGAAAGTCCCCCTGCCGAAGAGAATGGATAGCTGAACGCAGCGTTTCCATGCGAAATTTCCGCGGACGGACGAACCTGTTGAGGATCTTTAGATCAAGAATGGGTCGAACCGAGCTGTCCTTCTTGGGCACCGTGAACAGATTGGAATAAAAGCCTCGACCCCTGTCTGAGGGGGGCACTGGGCAAATAACTGCCATATCCAACAGACTCTTTACTGCCGCCTGAAGCTCCTGCGCGGCCAGAAGGTCCGAAGGCACCCGAGACCTGAGGAATCTGGGAGGGGGCCGGAGCTCGAACTCCAGCTTGTAGCCGGAAGTCACCACTTCCCGGATCCATCTGTCCGAGACCTCCCGGTCCCAGACCTGGGAGAAGTGTTGCAGCCGTCCCCCCACCCACATGGGTGAGGGCGCCCCCTCATTGCTGAGCTGGCTTGGCAGCGGGTTTGGGCTTAGTGCCCCAGCTGTATCCTGGGCGGGCACGTCCTCTGCCCCTGTTCCAGGAATCTCCTCTGGCTGCGGGGAAAACAATTCCTCTGCCAGCTCTAGCCCCATGAAAGGAAGGAGCAAAGGAACCCGCCCCCCGAAAGGGACGACGCTGTTTTTTGCGTTGAGGTAACTTACCTCCCTTGGCAACTGAATCCAACTTCTCACCAAAGAGCAGTAATCCCACAAAGGGAAGAGCGGTCAGCGACTTTTTAGACACAAAATCAGCCGCCCACTGGCGCAACCAAACTGAACGCCGAATAGTCACCAATAGAGCCGACGTTCTGCCACACATCATCAGTGTGTCATCCAAGGCGGCTAGTACAAATGACAAAAACAATTCACACCTTTTAAGGCCAAGGAACTCGTCACTATCCGGATCTAACCCGGAAGAAGTCAACAGGTCCCTGACCACCGACCTGGTAGCCACCACCAGCAGCGCTGAAGCACAAACCGGCCTCATGGCTGACCCAACACTGGCAAAACCATGACAAGCCATTTGGTCAATGCGTTTATCCTCACCATCTTTAAGCGTGGAGCAATCAGGAGAATTTAAAACAGTAGTGTTGGATAAACCCAGAATCTGTGCATCCACCTCGGGAGGGGATGCCCAACGCTTAACCGTATCCAAGGGAAAGGGATATTTCTTGTCCCAACCCTGAGGGACACCTGGGAGCCAGGCAGGCCTCTCCCATTCCTTAGCAATAATCCCATCAAAATGCTTTTGGTTAGGAAATTCCAAGCGCGGCCTGGATTCTTCGAAAAAATTCCCCCTTTTGCTGTGGAACCACCTCAGGAGGAGAAATAGCCAAAACCTCAAACATCTGAGCCAGAACATTAGGAGTATCCGAAGACCTCCCCAAGCCCCGCTCGGTATCAGCACCCACAAACTGCTGATCGTCTGAATTATCTGATTCTTCATATACCTCCCCTTCCTCAAGTTGGGAGTAATCAGACCAGTCCAGATTATCAAGATCATCCAAGTCGGCCGCCGGTGAAGACGGCGACAAGTGCTTTCTCTTAGCCGGAGCTTTTCTGGTGACCGTGCTGGAGAATAAATTTTCAAGATTGGCCAATTGGGCACACATCTCCGATAGCAACTGCCCGCCCATGACAACGTCAGACTGGGCACGGATCAAACAGGGAGGGGGGGGAGGAGAGACCGGCGGCGCTGAACCAGACGCCTGTGGTCCGGACTGCCGCATAATTCTGCTGTGCGCATGGTATACACAGATATACATCATCGCCAGTAAGGGATGCCCCACACCCCATACACTTCCGGGATTGCCCCAAGGGGAGCCCGAGCCCAGTATCCGGGGATGCCTCCATAAGGTGAACCATAGTTGGTCGCAATGACCGAGGGAATTACGCATATAAGCAACCCGGGATGCCCCTTTAATGTCCCAAGTGGGAGGATTTGCAATAAGCCAATTAAGAACCCAGGGACCCTAGGACCGGGAGAAACCCCCTAACACCACTGTAGGTTATATCTGAAAGACATAATAAAAAAGGCTAATAAGAAAAGCGGAGTATAAAATATATATATATGACATAAAAATATATAATTATAGGTGATGGGACAGAAGGGGGGCCCACCGGGCCACTCACTGTGGTCCTGAAGACAGCTTCCTCTCTCCGTGAGGTAAAGAGCAGTTCTGAGGAGAGAAGGGGGGCGTGGCCAGCTCCTTCTGAGGAAACGGGCACAAAGAAAAGCACCTCAGCGGTGCCTGTGACACAGGGGCGGGCCGCAGCGCTGGAAAGCCCGGCCCCGCCCCCAAGAGTGAAAGCGTGAGGGGAGAAGCTCCCCTCCGCCATGACAATGCAAAAAGGCCGGCACCGCAGCCATGTGCGGCTGCGGCGCCGGTCTCAGAAGAGACAGAAGGAGGGGAGCGGGCCGTGGCTGACCCTGACGCCCGGCCCCGCCCCTTTTACCTCAGGGAGAAAGCCTGCATAAAAATGAGAAGAACACGCTGTTATGAAGTAATAAATAAGTTAATAACTATTGGGAGGATAATTTAATAAATTAATACATTAAAACATTATTAAGAATGAATGATTACAAAATTTGGACCTACCACCGAATAAGGGGCCCTGCTCCTACCCTCCGCTATCCCGCTAGAGAGAGGGGCATTACCCAAAGGGGGGGACCACCCAAAGTGTAAGGCCAAGGGACGGGGCATCCCAAACCGGGGTCACCGTCCCGGATGACCGCCTACCCTCTTATATAGGGTCTCACGGGAGAGCATTTGCTCTTAAGCACCAAGGGTGCTTTTCTACCCTCACCCGGACCGTCAGCCTAGGCTGGGAGGCATGAGGTAACAGAAAAAAAAGATCCAGGCGGAAATAGATAACTAAAGGGCCGGGAGTCATCCCGGCTACCTGAAAACCCCCTGTGCAAGGAGGAGACCACATCTTCTGACTTGCTCGCCGACTGCAGAGATGAAGACTGGGTAATGAGTGGGAGGTCCCAGGTATTTATGGACCGGGAAGGGCTCTCTTTTTTCCTGGCATCTCTGCATATCGCCCTCTACAGGTCAGTATTACCCACACGTTATGAATTTCTTGAAGCGGGGTGTGTGACATACTTAGAATAAGAACATTGCTGCTCGCAGTTTGCTAGAGGTCTCCAGAACAAGCCAGAAGTCTATTGGGACAATGAATTGTACCAGCGAAATGAAAATGTCAGGACAGCTGTCTGTGAGCTGAGGAGAACATGGATCATACAGCAAAACAATGACACAAGTCATTCACAAAAGTTGTTCTACCAAATAATTGTAAAAGAAGAATAAAGTCAACATTTTGGAATGAACAAGTCAAAGTCTGACCTTAGTGCAATAAAACTATTATGAAAAAACCTGAAGAGAGCAGTTCGTAGAAAGAAAACCACTAACAGTTGAAGCAGTTATTTTACAAATTGGAAGTGGATTTGTGGCAATCGAGAAGTGGATTTTTTATGCCTGAATCAGGCTCAGCACAGAATAAGGAAGGACTAGAAGAATACTTAACTTCCTCTTTAACTTTACAGTATAAAACGCAGCAAGGCAAAGATAGACAAGCAGAGCAATGAGAAGCAATCCTCCCCTGCACACTCAACCATTAGTGCATCCTACACAGTCTGATGCAAGTAGGGAGGAGATAGGTCCACCTCTCAGTGATAAATAAGGTGGCCATGGATAAAAAAAAAATGGCTGAATATGACTACCAACTTTATTCTGCAGAAGACTAAGAGGGCGATTCATTAATAGCGGCAGGTAGCGACAGTTGAGCGACTGTAGCAGTATTTTCACAGCGCCCGCTAGTAGTCGCTGTGCTTGGCCGTTGTTCGGTTGTTGACAGCGACTCAGTCGGTGTGCAGTAATGTTGAATATTGGGTGAGGAGTCGCTATTTGACAGGTTCCACGCTGTATGGGAGCGCATGATAGCGACTGGCCATAGCGACCGGCTCCCACCATATTCATTAACAAATCACGCTCAAAAAATTCTTGCGCTGTGAAATGCATGTTTAAACCCCAGAGCGCAGGCGGCGATGGGTTAAAAGTAGTTTTTTAACCCCCAAACAACCATATTTTTGGAAACCAAAAAAAACAAGTTTTTAAAAACATTTTGTAATATGAATACATTAAAAAAAAATATCTAACATGGCAGAAGTGGTCACAGAATTTTTCACATTTAGAAAAAAAAAAAAACATTAATATGAATTAATTATGAATATTTAAAGATTGTTCCATTGAAATGCATTGGAGAGCGCCAGGTAGCGAGAGGTCATACCTGTCGCTGTTCAAGGTCGGACGCTGGCGCTGTGGGCTGAGGCTGGAATAATGATGAATGAGTGGCTATCTGGCGCTATCTCAGTCGCTAAGCAGGATCGGCTTGATAAATGTGTGATTGTAGTGGGGAGCCGGCGTTCTCGTGGCGGTGCCCGTCATTACCGGACGCTCACCAGGTGCTACCTGTCGCTATCCCTTGTTAAATAAGGGCCTAAGACTAGAATTCATCTGCATAGCAGGTAAGCAAACAATGATTGTTTTAAGCTTAGCCTAGAGAAACCCCTTTAAACTGTAGCCAAATCTCTGAACCTGCGGGCAGTGGTGCCCCAGAACCAGTTCTTCACCTGCAGCTAATTAAATAAAGAAGTGTAGAAAGTAGATGTCTTGAGTTAAGGTATGTAGAAACTATTGTATATGGGTATTTTTAACTGACACATATAAGTGAAAGAAATAGTGCACTCCATTTATAATGATTTTATATACATTTATTAGTATTACACAGCTTACACTTTGCCCTGAGGGAGTGACGGGCGCCAGCCATCACGAAACGCGTGAGAGGCATGGACACTGCTTGGCCAAACACATGGTAACACTTTTTAAGGATCCTTTGTAATATATTGTTTTGATGGCTCCAGCCCCCTCTGATTCCTCTTCCACTTGAGGTACATTTAAAGGGATATGCATTACGCACAGGCACTTTATTAATGGGTTATGGTTGTGGGATTTGAGAATAGGAAGGGAGGATTGATAGTGAGAGTGAATAGGGTTATGGTGCACTTTATTACATGCTATTTTTGCACATGATTTTTTGGCACATGCACTTTGCACTTTTTTGAAATATGTTTTTTGATTGTAATGAGTGAGCCATACCATCATACCTTTGCGGTGGCGCAGGAGTTTTGTCATTGGTACGGTTGTGGGGGTTTTTGGGGCATCCCCACCCATATAGTTTTTAATTGACTGTTTGTCCGGCCAGAATCACGCACACCTGCTCAGCTATCAGCTGGTGCGGTGTAGTTTCTGTGGGTTGTTTATTAGATTGCATGCATAAGTCTGGCTACAGTGCAGTATACGAAACTGATAGATCACATTAATTGCCCACTGATTGATTTTACACAATCATTTAGCGCTGCTCACCTTATGCTTGGAGTGATCCGGGTAGCCATGAGGATGAGGGTTACTGCAGACTCCATAAAGCCATAGTCAAGTCCAAAAAATGAATGCAGCCAGCATCCCAGGATAACAGATAAAATGTAACTTTTACTTCAATAGTTGAAATAGGTCCATCATGAGAACATACGGGATCGCTACCTGTTTTGGTCCTTGTATACCCTTTGAGCAATCTATGTGTCTGATCTGGCTGTTTAAAGGTAATTGTTACACCATTGTGTCGGGCTACATTTGGCAATGTCCTAAACGGTTTTCCGTTTTTAAATTAAAGAAGAAATGGCCAAGATATTGAGGTTTACAGGATCAGCTTATGATTTATTTTCTGAAAAAAAGTGGGCATGGCCCTTGGATCTGTGATGCTGCATAATCTGTGATGAATGTAGAGGGGGAGGCAGGGGCAGGGTGGGCGGAGGGAGTTGTCACAAAATCAATCGTTCAATGTCTGTTTGATCGAGCGTTCTGCAACGTGTGTGCGGGCTGCTTCCAGCACAGAGAGCAATCACACCCGAAACACCCCCACACCAATTACAACAAGCTGCCACCACCACCGTAACTACACTTTATACGATTAAATCGGGCCGGTGGAACCCTCCTCAATCACCATCCGATCAAACTCTGCTGGCGAGTAATCGAGACAATCACCACACACACCTACATACCCCTCTCCACCTACAAGCAGGGCACAGGCAATCCACACTAATTCCGTCCCACACTTACCCTGTGGAGAGTCTGATCAGTTCTGCTGTGGAACGATCAGGTACAATCAGCTTGCAATCTGCTGAGTCACACACAGTCACCATGCAGCACTCCAAGTTAATTGTGAGTAATTCAACCTTGTAACACTATATGATTAGTTACGCTTTCCCAATCATACAATGGATTAGTTACAATCGATCTTACAGTCTAGTCTATGAGTTAATACACATTTACGAGCGGTCATACAATCTTCAGAAACTGGGGTCGTTTTTAGAACTCCAAGTAAACCAGGTTAGAGGATTTCTAATTGCCAAAATGTAGGCCCGTGCAAAATGGAAATGTTAAAACTTTAATAAAAAAAATAAAAAGACAAAAATACAAATAATAAAAAAAAAAAACAAATACAAATGTTCAGAAAAACTGTTAGAAAATTAAAGGGGAGAAAACACTGAAAATCCTATACCTCATAAATGGATACAAGGTCTTCAGCTTCAGAGGGCTAGAGGAGCTGTTGGGTCAGACACACCACGACCACGGATCGGACCCTCTGTATGTGACAAAGAAAACCATTTCTCCCCCTGGATTTATCATAAATCCCAAGGGGCTGGAAGGACAGATGCCATCCCCCCTGGGTGGGTGCTGGGGGACAAATTATTTGTAGTTGCCCTTTTAGTAAATCTCTTCTCCTGTCCTTATCAGTGGTGCTTTCTGTTTCTTAGATAAGGATTTATTGCCCCTTTGTCCAGGAAGTCTTTGAAGAACTCTGTTTATTTTGTTATAGGATGTCTATAGAAATGCTGGGGATGAGGCAGAGGGGGGATCATGACATAGAATTAGGACATTGGATGTCACAGAAGTGACCAGCAATCCTGTTCTTCTAAGCTGATTGGAGGACAGGAAGAAAAAGAATGTCCTTGCCTGAACTTGTAGACCCCGATATCTTGGCCATTTCTGCTTCAATTTAAACATGGAAAACCATTTAGGACAGTGCCAAATGTAGCCCGACATAATGGTGTAACAATTACCTTTGCCTGCAGTATCACTTTAAATACCTATGCACCATATGAACATATGAAGCATACCTGCAGGTGGGAGCAATTGATTTTATATGTAGCTTTGAATCTTCCCCCAGAAATAAGCTATATGTTACTGAAAGTAATCAAAATCTGGTCTTTATATGGAAGTCCTTCATGGCAAGTAAATACATATTTGAAAATACTGCTTGTGTCCCTTTGCACAGGGCTGTCAGTGTGTGCAGTGCACAGCTTCTGGCCACAAACCTCATGGCAATATGAATCCCACAGAGGAAGTGTAGACCACAGCCTGTCCACTACAGCTTCCGTTTCTTTGAATAAGCAGCCAGCCTTCAACCAGTGGCAGTAGGGCGTTAAATATGGAAGCCACTGAGCTAAAAATAAAAAAAACAGGAAGCTGATGTGTACACCTCCACCACCTCCGTCCATCAATTTACTTAGCAAAAGGAAATCTCAGCTACAAAGACATACTGTATATATATATATATATATATATATATATATACATATATTTAGCCAATCAGATACAGGTCAGAAGCTTCAATAAGTGTATGTAATGTGAGAATATGTGATCTTAGTAAAATTTGTGGTGGCGCTGAATTCATGTGACTTAAACACATATTCTCTAGAATCAGAATCAGATTTATTTTGCCTTGTACATACATACTAGGAATTCATTGTGGCAGGTAGGCTACAGGGATGCAACAGGGATGCAACAGGTGGTGGGCGGGGGAGGGGCTAATACTAATTCCAGCAGATGCAGAGTAAGGAATAGTGTAAATTTCAAAGGGAAAGAGGAATTTCCTGCACCAGGTGATTCCCACCCAGGCAGCCATTACATTCTAGGCACCACTGGCTGGGGTTCCTAGTCCTTCATTGACTGAGAGTAGGGTGAGATTCCTAGTCCTTCATGGACTGAGTAGTTGAGAGTAACATAGTAACATAGTATGTGTGTGAGGCTGAATAAAGACTTTAGTCCCTCCAGTTCAGCCATAGTGGTCTAGTAGCCATAGCTGGAAATGTTATTACATGCCAGGAAGGCATCAAGGCCACTTCTGAACGTTTTTACTGTATCCATCATTACTACCTCCTCTGGCAGCGAGTTCCACAGTCTCACTGCTCTTACAGAGAAGAATCCCCTCCTATGTCGGTGGAGAAAGTACCTTTCCTCTAACCTTAGTGGATGCCCTCTGGTTATAGTTACACTCCGGGGTATAAATAGATTGTGGGACAGATCGGTATTGACCCCGAATATATTTATACATAGTTATTAGATCACCCCTCAAGCATCTTTTTTCTAAACTAAATAAACCTAACTTTGACAATCTTTCAGGGTACTCTAGCCCCCGCACTCTTTTTATTAACTTTGTTGCCCTTCTTTGAACGTGCTCCAGTTCTGATATGTCCTTCTTAAGCACAGGTGCCCAGAACTGTACACAGTATTCCATATGGGGTCTGACCAGTGACTTGTACAGGGGTAAAATGATGCTCGCTCTGGTCGTGAGCACCTATGCCCCTCCTTAAGCACCCCATTATACTATTTGCTTTGGCAGCAGCTGCCTGGCATTGATTACTACAGTTGAGCTTATTGTTAACTAAAACCCCTAGGTCCTTTTCCATTGTTGTTTTACCAAGTGTTTCTTTATTTAGTGTGTAATCACAGATTTCTCCTTCCCATGTGCATAACCTTACATTTATCTGTGTTAAACTTCATTTGCCATTTAACTTCCCATGCTTCCAATTTATCTAAATCTGTTTGTAGCTGCCTACTGTCCTCTTTTGTTTTAATTACTTTACACAGCTTAGTATCAATTGCAAAGATTGAGACTTTACTCTTTAATCCATACCCAATGTCATTTATATATATATTGAAGAGAATTGGTCCCAGAACTGACCCTTGTGGTACTCCACTAGTAACAGTGACCCAATCTGAGTGTGTACCATTGATAACCACCCTCTGATTCCTATTATTAAGCCAATTTCCCATCCATCTGCACACGTTTTCCCCCAGTCCAAGCATTCTCATCTTTTGTACCAGCCTTTTATGTGGCACAGTATCAAATGCTTTAGAAAAGTCAAGATATATGATATCCAATGACTCCTTGAACTTACCTCCTCATAAAAGCTGATTAGGTTTGTCTGGCAGGAGCAATTCCTCATAAATCCATGCTGATATGGAGTAATAAGGTCATTTTCCCCAAGATGCTCCAGGATAGTATCCCTTAAGAAACCTTCAAACAGCTTGCCCACCACAGATGTTAGGCTTACCGGTCTGTAGTTCCCAGGTTCCCCCCTAGATCCCTTTTTGAATATTGGCACCACATTTGCCAAGCGCCAATCCCTCGGAACAGACCCTGTAGTTATTGAGTCCACAAATATTAGAAATAACGGCTTGTCTATTACTGTACATAGCTCCCTTAAAACATGAGGATGTATGTCATCTAGTCCCGGTGATTTATCGATTTATATCTGCTTGAGACGGTGCTGGACTTCTTCCTTGGTTAGACCAGTGACATTTAATGGAGGGTTTCGGTTATTCCCCTGCATTTCACTCGTCATGTCACATTCGTTTGTGAATATAGAAGCAAAGAAGTTGTTTAATAAAATTGCTTTCTCCTCATTCCCTCTATAGGTGTCCCCTCCTTGCTTTTCAGGGGGCCCACACCCTCAGGTTTGTACCTTTTACGGTTTATGTAGCTAAAGAATAATTTGGGGTTAGTTTTACTCACTTTCGCAACCAGTCTTTCTGTCTCCAGCTTAGCTGCCCTTATCTGTTGTTTACATTGTTTATTTTCTTGTTTATAGTTTTTTAACGCTTCCGCTGTCCCTTCCTGCTTTAAACGTTTAAATGCCTTTTTTTGTTGTTTATTGCCCCCTTAACCTTTTTGTTTAGCCACATCGGTTTACATGTGTGTCTAATAGTTTTATTCCTGTAAGGTATATATCTGTCACAATGAAAATTAAGGATTCCTTTGAAAGTATCCCATTTAGTGTCCATGCTTTTGTTTTTAAGGACATTTTCCCAGTCAATGCAGTTTAGGGCATCTCTAAGTTGGTCAAACTTTGCCTTTTTGAAGTTCCGCATTTTTGTGGCTGCTTGATAGGGCACCCTAGTGACTGCTAAGTGGAAATTAATGATATTATGATCACTGCTTCCAAGGTGTCCCCCAACCTGTACCTTTATTACTTTGTCTGGTACATGTCAGGTCCTGTGGGACACCCGCCTTCTGAGTAAGTCCGCAACCCCCAATCTCCGCTGCTAGCTTCACCTATAGTCAAGCCCCCGTCTGCCGGGACGCTTTATACGCCTCACTGGGCAAGGTTGCCCCCAGGACTTTGTAGCACAAAGGATGCGGACTTACGGGGAGGAAGGCGGATGAACCAGGAACGAGACTGGGTGAGGTCGGGCAAGCAGGGGTCATACACGAGAGATCAGTCCAGACAAGCGCGGCACCAAAGGATGAGACGGAAGAGTGGTCAAAGTCGAGCCAAGGGTCACGCCGGAAGGTCACAGGTACGCAGTACAAGGGAGCAGGCAAATCGTAGTCTGAAACAGGCAATGGTCGGTCCAGGCAGCAATCACGGGATGGTCAATACACAGCAAGATCAAACGGAAAGTACAGATACGGATAATCACACCCAGCAGCACGCTATCACGGGCAAGGAACAACTGCGGGGAACCAAGCTTTATTAGAGGGGAACTGATGGGATTGGATGGGAAGGAGTAAGCTGATTGGTGCACATTACAACCTTGGGCTGATTGCTCAGTTTAATTTTAAAAATGGCGTTTTCGCCCAGTGAAGTCTGGACTCATTGGTCCTTCTTAAATACAAGGGCTCATTGGCCCACCTTAACTCAGCCTCCGGCGGGCGCGCTGACTGCAGCGCCGCCGGAGGTCATAAGACAGCCGTGCTTTTGCGCGAGCACGAGCTGTCAGAGAGGAGCGAGGAGGAGAGGGGGCGTGTCTGCTCGGCCCCGCTCACTCCAACGACGCCTGTCGGGGACGTGGCCGCCGAGCGGGGAAGGAGGCAGACAGGCCCCGGAGCCAGCGCCGCCTGCAGACGCCGCGGGACCTGCGAGAATGTGAGTTGTTCGTGACAGTACATTGGTTAGTATTAGGTCCAATATGGCTTTCCCCCTTGTTGAAGCTTGTACTAGTTGGGAAAGGTAGCCATCTTTTGTTTTAGATAAAAAAAACTATTACTTTTATGCGAACCACATGTTTCAGCGTCCCAGTCTATATCTGGGTAGCTAAAGTCCCCCATAATCACTACCTCATTTAGTTTAGCGGCTATATCTATTTGCCTTATCGTCATATTTTCTGTGGATTCGGATATATCTGGAGGTTTGTAGCAAACCCCCATCAGTTTTTTATTTTTGTTCCTCCCTCCATGTATTTCTACCCATACAGACTCCACATGGTCATTACCCTCACATATATCCTCCTGCAGATCGGGTTGTAGAGAGAATTTTACAATTAAGCAGACTCCACCCCCTTTGCGTTTGTTACGGTCCCTCCTAAACACACAGTAGCCCTGTAGATTTACTGCCCAGTCATAGCTTTCATCCAGCCAGGTCTCTGTTACCCCCACTATGTCATATTGTTCTTCTGTTATTATCAGTTCTAGTTCATCCATTTTATTAGTCAAGCTTCTAGCATTTGTAAGCATGCATTTCAAATGCTTATGATAATTTTGATAATTTTGTATATTGCCCTTTTTCCTCCTAGATGTGCTAACCCCTCCCCCTCTCCACCCCCAGTTTCATGTCTACACCCACTGTCACTTTTTTTCCTACCTTCCCCTTTGTAACTGCTTTTACCCTCCCCCCCAATGCTTAGATTAAATACTCCTCCAACCTTTTAGCCATCCTCTCCCCCAGAACAGATGAACCCTCCCCATTGAGGTGCAACCCATCCCTGCCAAAGAATATGTAGCCCACTGTGAAGTCTGCCCAGTTCTCTAAGAACCCAAACCCCTCCTTTTCTCCTTTTTACTCCAGTTTTTGAGCCACCTGTTTACCCCTCTAATCTCCCACTGCCTCTCTGGTGTGGCTCTTAGTACTGGTAGTATTTCTGAGAATACTACAGTTGAGGTCCTTGCCTTAAGCTTACGGCCTAAGTCCCTGAAATCATTTTTAAGGACCTTCCACCTACTTCTTCCTATGTCATTTGTGCCAATATGCACCAAGACTGCCAGCCCCTCCATTAATCTGTCAGCCCGCTCCGCTACATGCCGTACTCTTGCCCCAGGAAGGCAACACACTGTTCGGCAATCCCGGTCTTTGTGACAGATTGCCCTGTCTGTTCCCCTAATAATAGAGTCACCCACTACCAGCACCTGTCTTGCCTGCCCTGTTCTCCCATTTCCCTTCCCTTTCTTACTGGAGCCGACAGATGTGTCTTGCTGCAGCTGTGCCATCCCTGAGCTACCGGGCAAACTATTTGGGAGGTGCCTATTCAGGGCTAGCCTCCCTGTAACTTTTACCCCTACCCCGCCTTCTAACTGTTATCCAGCTAGCTGCCTCATTTTCCTGCTTTTCCTCTCCCCCCATCCTAACACCCTCCCCCTCCCCTGACCCATGGAGTGCCAGATCAGTGAGATCCAGACTCTTTTCCATGACAACAATGTCTCTCAGTGTTGCCAATCGCTTATTTAGATCGTGAATGACGGCTTCCAAATCAGCAATTCACAGACATCCGGGGCATAAATATCCACCATCGACCGATTGATCATACGTAGCACAAGATGTACACTGGACAGCATTGTTAGGCATGGAGCCCATTGTATCAATTTGTTGGAACACCGAGTGAAGAATTTACAACACTTAAAATAACACTCTGAAATCAAGGGTAGATACTTACAGCTTCAGCACTTCTGCTTTTAACTCCTGCTTTAACTCAGCACTTACCAAGCAGCCACTTACAGAGTCAGCCTCCAGGAGCAAGACATTAGTTTAGTGAGTTTAGAAAGTAGAGCAGTACAGGGGGGTAAGTACCAGGGAGCTACAGTACGTTGACAGTGGAGGAAGCACGAGGAGCTCCATGGGCCAGCTCCCCTTCACCCAGGCAGCAGTTTCAATTAGGTGCCTCTTGGTGGGGATCCTAGTCCAAGGAAAAAAGAGAGTAGCATGAGTTATTAGAAAAGAAGTAGCTAGAGGAGGAAGAACTCTTGTACACAGTGCCAACCACACAGGCAGCAATTTCAGGCCCCACTTAGCAGGGGTCCTTGCACAAGAGTAGAGAGTAGCATGAGAAAAAGACAGAATTAGGAGTAGAAACTGCTGGGGGTCGTTGGTTTGGGATCGACACCAAGGAAGGAAAGATTGGGTAAGACCTTTGCCGCACTCCATGTGATGATACACTGCTGATCCACCATTAAAGAACCAGATGGGGTCCTTCCACTCTTCCTTCTCCAGCTGCCTCAAGGTCCATGTACGGGTAGGCGATGATACAGAAGCCCCTCTCAGAGACCCAATGCCGCTGCTCACTCGCCAGCCTGCTGCCACTGCCACTATATGATGCTCACGCCCAGATGACACATCAGGCTGCAGGTACCCGCCGATTCTCTGCTGCTCCCCAGTCCTCACTGCCAGCCGCTGCCATTCTGCTTCCAGTCACCACATGCAGCCGCTCCTGCTGCCTGGACAACCCATTACAGCAGTCTCCTCTTGTGGCTACCAGTCAAGCTACCATCTTGGGTACTTCTTGCTCAGAATAGAATTTTTGGAAACAGTAGCATGTTGTAGATAGCAGAGGTCAAAAGGAGAATGGCCAGAACAGCACTTTGAACCTGACCCTCCAGGATTTAAGGGTGTAAGGTATATGATAAAAGAATATGATATTCTATTTCTGATACACACAGGCCATCCCTTTTATAGCAGATACCTCAGGAACAAAAGCCTGGGTCTTATAGGAAGAGAGAGCCCATATTTGAGCAAGGGAAAATTATTACTTGCCCAGGAGAGATGAACACACATGAGAGAACACATGCAGTCCAAAAACCTCCTGTCGGTTCCCCTCACACCTTTGCTAGAGAGAATAGAACCAGCTAGGATACCTGGTTGGGAGCTGCTCTCTTCCCACAAGCTTCAAATAGCTCAGCAATGTGGACTCCAATACAGTAGTAAGAATCATTGGGCCACAATTCACCATAGCCATAAACCAAATACATATTCAGAACCTGGAAGTCATAAGTTCAGCAATGGTATCACTTATGTGATTCTTGGGTGCTAGAATCAGGGTCCTAGATATGGAGAACTCAGGTGCAGATCCATACCAACCCACCAGTTTTGGATTTCTCAGATGCACCTCATCCGACTGAATCGCTCAACCCTAGGAACAGCATTGTTGGAGCTTCCTATCAGATGTTTTAACCCAAGATTTCTGGAGTTTATTCTGGCTAGGGGCTGAAAGGAGGGAACAATCCACCTACCCAACCTGGGAAAAAAACAGGTCTCCTGGGCTAGCCCAGGTGTCTTTCTTTTCAGAGGTCATGTGTACGTTTGAAAGGGGTCCCAGGCTACTTGTAGGCACTTCTCGCCCTGGTGGCTGCCCTGCATCACCACCCATTATCTAATGGCACTAAGGTAATGATTTCTTATGTGCTCATTTTGTTTTTAATTACCACTTGTAATCTGCTCTTCAGACTTATATATGAACCATTCATTACTTGTATATAGTGTGCACTTACCACAGTAAAATATACTGTATTTTTCACCCCATAAGATGCACTTCTATTCCTCAAATAGGTGGGGGTCTTATGAGGCAAATGTAAAAACAAAAAGTATACTCACATGTACCGGCGCTTCCGCGCTCCTGGCTCAGCTTCCACAGCTGCCAGGAGGCCAGAAGATAGAGGAGCGGCGGGCGGGCAAGGTAACTGAAGCCTGGCCACTGTAGTCGCGGCCTCCGCACTGCTACAGCCACCATCGCTACTTCTCCCGGGGGTGCAGCACACACAAATACCCAGCCCCGTGCAGCAGGTGGTGCAGGCTTGCACCTGCTACATGGAGCCACGTGTTAGTACTTGACCACACCCCCCAGAGAGAAGCAGTGGAAGCAGGGACAGCAGGCAGTTACCCATTACCCTGCCTGGCCGGCACTCCTCGAACTTCTGGTGTCCCGGCGGCTATGGCAGCCCAGCCACACTGCCTATGGGAATGCCACACTGCCTATAGGAATGGAATCGGGGGAATGCCACACTGCCTATAGGGAATGGGGTGGGAGAATGCCACAGTGCCTATGGGATATGCTATTGTAAGCTGGCTTCTGGCCTTAGATAGATCTTCTAATGGACCGGGCCTATCTTTAACAGAGCTTGTCGCAATTACTACCACTGGCTGGACTCCATTCACTTCTGGAAGTAAAAGGGTCCCAAAGCTGGTTAGTGTCATTAGACCAGGTATGAGGGAAACCTGTTACATTAATCTGAAGGTTGTGATGTCGGCCAGACTCTCATGATACGGATTTCCTCACAAAGGGGGTTATTAGTAAACCAGTATCGGGCCAATATATTGCAAGGAGTCTCTTGCCATATTCAGATAAATGTCCAGCCCCTGGCTCGGAACTTGGGGTGAAGGTGTGATAGAAGGAAGACAGAAAGTACATCAAGGACCAAGGAAGCTTAATAACCCTTAGGCTGATTAGCCCAATATAAACCTAAGGGATAAGAGCCCTACAGTAAAAACAGGGCTCAATGGCCCATTTGATATTTCCCCCGCCACTGATCTGCCTGCTACTGGCAGCACATAAAAGGTTTATCAGATTATCAGACTAGGGTCAGATAGTAAGAGTTTAGGATCCCCCTTAGCCCCTAACAGTGTTTGGGTCCACTTTAAGGCTACTTTCACACTATTGTGATTTTACATGCAAATGTATCATGTATCTACATAAGGAATGCTGAGGGCTGGGAGAAAACATCAACCAGAGAGTTGAATCTTTAGGTCTATTTATTTTTTATAAATTCTGTATTTATATGAGGTCAGTTATTTATATATTAAGCTATTTTTGCAGCACTTTAGCCAATGTATAATATCCATGGGTAAATGTCATTTTTCCCATGCCCATGCTGTGTATAAATGAAGCTGATCATACAATGTGCAGGAAGTGCCCGAGGGTCATACACTGCAGAGACTGACACAAGAAACGAGTGGTCAGCCATTGTGCAAATCTGATGGATGGTCACAGTTATAACTTTAGCTCACATTCTATTATAATCCAGACTGGCCATTGTTTGAGAGAGCGGAAGCAGTCAGTGGAAGTTTCTTTTTTTATAATGTATCAGAGAGGAGCCTAGCCAGGATGTGAGGCTCCTTCTGACTTGGCTTCAGAAGACCAGTTCTTGTTGGTCTAGATTGGGAGATGAGACAGAACAATGAAACACAAAAAACATAATCAAAATTTCCCTAAATAATAAAGTGAATCAGTTATATTCATCGTATGCATTTGTTAAAAATGAATAGGTAGATATCATTATGCTGTCACCAACTTTTCAACCAGCAATCCTCGAAATTGGTTAGGGGCACCAACATGCGTATTAACTATCACTTCTGCTGTAATGTATATACAGTAGTGTACAACTGTTGTATTTGTCATATATTGGTTCAGCTCAGTACTAAATAATAATAAATACAAAAATAATTATTATTTTTGCTAATATTTACTTAACTCCATTTAGCATTTATATGCTGGGTGACATGTAAGTGAAGGAGGAGAAATGGTACCAATGCAGACCATACAGTTATGCCTTCAAACCTTGGGAAAACCAGGGAAAATGCCCCTTGCCATTCTGTTAAGTAAACAGAAATGTTCAGTAATGATGGAGTCATTCAGCAGTTTCTGGGCTTCCTAGCTCTTGTTAACCAGAGGCTAAATTGGGACATCCCAAGTTTTTTAAATTTAGACATACTGTAATCCTTGGTATGTGTCTGATTGGTCCCCTAAGTATGGGCAGTTTAAACCGGGGCGTAATTTAATGAAAAGCCCAAACCCTTAAAATAAACTATTCCTCAGCATCTAAAATTTATATATTTAAGTTTTTAGTCACTTACTTATTATTCTTTCTCCACTGGGCTTCAACTCTGTTCAGGACACCAGGATACGGCCGCCTCCATCTTGCCTCAGAAGCTAATCCTTCTTCCTTCCCAGCATAACGTACTGAGGAGAGAGGGGAAAGTTCAGGGGGCGGGTTATAGCTGTGCTCTGCAAAGACAGAGCAAAGCTGGGGTCAGGAAAAGGACAGCAATCCCATAATGCAGAGCGGCATAGTCAGAAAACACTTCCTTTCTGCAGGCTGCCTGAGATGTTTAAAGGCTCAGAAAACATACTAGGTGCAGATAGGATGATTTTTAATGTGGGCAATCTGTATGTACAGGGGGGGTACAGAAAAGATTTTGTTCAGGATGAAGGTCGGTTTAAGGAATTAGCAGAGGTAAAGAAAATTTTAAAAAATATGCTGGGTATGATCTTCATCTGCTAGTCACCTGCCTCTTCCTTCCCTCCTAGGCTTAGTTCTTAGTTGGTCACTGACCTAAAATAAGAGGCCAATTTATTAATAGCGGCAGGTAGCGACAGTTGAGCGACTGTAGCGGCACTTTCAGAGCGCCCGCTAGTAGTCGCTGTGCTTGGCCGTTGTTCGGTAGTTGATAGCGACTCAGTCGGTTTGCCGTAATGTTGAATATTGGGTGAGGAGTCGCTATTTGACAGGTTCCGCGCTGTATGGGAGCGCATGATAGCGACTGGCCCTAGCGACCGGCTCCCACCATATTTTTTAAATAATTTTGTAATATGAATACATTAATATCAGACCTGTAATATCAATTCTGTACAATTTTTTTTTTTTTTACATAAAAAAATTACCTAAAATGGCAGAAGTGGTGACAGAATTTTTCACATTTAAAAAACAATTAATAACAATTAATTATGAATATTTAAAGATTGTTCCATTGACATGCATTGGAGAGCGCCAGGTAGCGAGAGGTCATACCTGTCGATGTTCAAGGTCGGAAGCTGGCGCTGTGGGCTGAGGCTGGAATAATGATGAATGAGTGGCTATCTGGCGCTATCTCAGTCGCTAAGCAGGATTGGCTTGATAAATGTGTGATTGTAGTGGGGAGCCGGCGTTCTCGTGGCGGGGCCCGTCATTACCGGCCGCTCACCAGTCGCTACCTGTCGCTATTCCATCACAAATAAGGGCCTAAGTATGACATGCAGACTCCTTTGAGTGTAGCAGTAAACCATTCAACAATAAAGCCACAGGACAGCCAATCACCATCATATTCCGCAGGAGTTCAGCAATAATACCGTTTTGTTGTGATCAATTTCCAGAAGCGTTGTCACTTTTTTTTGTTTGTTTCTGGACTCTATGCTATCCCTGTTGACTGCTACACATAATAGCTATTCTTGAAATATTCATATTTTAGAATCAGATAACATTGTTAACAATTTGCTTTTGTCATAGGACAACCCTGTAAAGGTCAGCTTCTAATTTAAGGAGCTAAATTTTAGGAAAATACTAAACATCAATCATCTTGTTCCATTTTCTGTAGAACAATAGGAGCACCTACAGTTTTACTAATAGGACTCATTTCTTCTGTAAATGGGAAGCAGCAAGTTTGGGAGGCAGGAAATTAAAGACGTCATCTACTTGGTGTAAAACCCCTAAATTACTGCAATACCCTTGACAATTACTTTAAAAAGACGTTTAAAAATCACTATAAACGCTTGGAAAAAAAAGACAAAGTATCCCGTTTAAACATTTTTTTATTAACAAAAATTAACCAGCATACTAAAAGATCGCAATGAACAATTTATTAAAATATAGAGACCATCGGTTGAATACTCCTGTCCTGCCTTAGACCCCAGACTTCTTAGCTGGCTCTGAATCGCGGGCTGCGATCATTATCCCCCCCCTTCCTCCACCCTTATTAATGTCTCTTTTCCACCCTCTGTTCCCTGCCACCCCTTTTTTTCTTTTTCTTCTTTCTCTCGTCTTACTTTCTAACTGTCACTGACAGTCTTGCATCTTTATAATTTTCAGCTGGTGTTACATTATGTAATAATGGTAATCCCAGTAAATGTGACAAAATCAGGTTAAAACAGACTCATGTCCTACCTCATGGCCGTGGGTCTGCATTGCGACTAGATAGGGGGGCATGCAGATTGCTGGCGCAAATCCCATGCACCAATCCCTGCAGCACCCACAATTCTTATTTGAACTGCGTTCCTCTGCCCGAAATGTGGCCCTGCAACTGGCCAACAGAGACCACGTGGGCTGGCCCTGATCGGTGGCAGAAAAAGAGAATATGACTGCAAACTTTTCGTCCGAAGACTGCGGTTTAAGTAAGAATTGCGCTGCAGTGGGGCGATTAGCAGGGGCTCCATCAATCTGCATGACCCCCTGAGCTTGTCACAATGCAGACCCACACCCATTAGGTAGGAAATTAGTGTGGTTCTGCTTTAAACTTAAACAGTGGATGCATGTTTTACTTGCTACCTTACTATAAATTTTAGCACTGTATATCATATACAGGACCACCCTCCCAAATGAAATTAAGCTTGATTGTAATTGAAAACTGAAAAAACAAAAAAATATATTTTTAAATCTAAAATCAGCAAAACCGCCATATTTCACTGGCTCTTTTAGGTCTTTTTGTTGATTTTGAAAAAAACTGGGCAGTACTGCAAATGTATTATTTATTCTAATCTCTTTTTAGTAGAGTAGAAACACAGAATAAACATACGTCCAAAACAATGTCCAGCACTTGGTTAAAGATAAAATCTAAAGATTTATTGACCAGTCAAGCTTTAAAATCATTTGCCTGGCAGCTTACCAGTGTCAGGCCAAGCTGTCTCTTTGCTCTGGTCACAAGAAAGGCATAGGAATTCATTTTTTCTCTTTGCTGCCTCCAACACTTCTCCCCTGATCCTGTCCACAAAACCAAACCTGAGGATCTTCTTAGGCTGACATCCCCTCTCTTAATGATAGGCTAGAATGGAGCCCTCCATACTGTTACTCAAGCCCAGCTCACTCCAATGCAATGCACACAGCGTGTTTGCATCACTCCCATTACAGAGGACAGCACAATATGAGGTGACATTTTATTTCACAATTACCCTGGCAATATAGCTTTGTTTTCTAAAAGGAAATTAGAAAATTGGCATGTGCAGCCTTACACTATGGGAATACTTTTGTACCTGGTCAATGACTTTAATGATATTTAAAAAACATCATATCATCCCCAACCTGAGAGTTTCATCCAAGATACAATTAACAGACTCACTAGAATAACTTGTATTCAAATCAAAGCAGAACAACATTCACAAAATGGGCGATACTTGAGCTAGGCGTGGACCTGCAGAAAGCATTTGTGAATGGCGCCAGCCTGGGCATGCCCACAGCTAGAGGCCAGCGGGGATGCAGCTAGCCATGTGCTGGGCTTCATTCAGCTTCTTAGGTCAGCAAAGAGCAGCCGAATGGAGCTGAGCGCATCGATTTTGTTTATTTTCTAGTTACGTGTGGCTGCAGGCCCCTATTTAGTAACTGGTGAGTAGGGTACTTTTTTAACATCGAGACACTGTAGAATTCACTATCACTATACTGAGCAGGACTCTGCAGCCACCAAACCAATATGCGAGTCTTCCTGGGAGTCTCAAGACAGTAGCCTCTATTGTCCAGCAGGGCCGGCATCAGCACCCAGCAAGGCAGGGCAGCTGCCGGGGGCCCCCACTCTCTGGGGGGCCCACTGACATGGCTGGCCTTTGGGGTGTGCGGCAGCTCTTGACCGCCGGTGCTCCACCACAGCAGGTGCCCAACTTCTCCTCGAATGGCGGGGTTCCACACAACGGGGCATCTCAATTTAGACTCCAGGGGAGTAAGTGCTGGGTTTTGTTCTGCTTTTAAGTTGCCCACCCCAGCTGATTTCCTATCCCTGGTGCATCCCAATCTGTAATACCCTACTGTGTGAAACCCCCTGGGATCGCTGGCATACCCACTATGCAAGCAATTCCACCCCTGGGTTTTGGTCCACTTTTCAGGGGCATCTCTGTTTGTGAAAGAACCCCCCTGGTTTGGCATACACAGTGCATTCACCAGTTCCAGGAAAGTAATGAAATAAGAGGGCGGTCACACACAGGGGCATCAAAAAGCAGAAGAATCTAGATTCGTTCAGACTCAGAGATCAGGTTTAAAGGAGTTTGGTGCGCTTTAAAGTAGACCAAAATTAGAGTTTTGGTCCAAATAGCATGATCCTTAGGAGGCATGCAAATTTGGGACATCCCTCAATGATGTGACGTGACTCTTCACCACAAAGCGGCCCACTGAGACCATGCCACCCAAGGGCCCACATAAATCTGGAGCCGGCCCTGTTGTCCAGGATAACCAATCAGGTATCTTCTATTACTATGTTACCTGTTGCTTTAGGCAAAATATACATACCTTCCAACTTTTCAGGTTGGGAAAGTGGGACAATTGTTAAATTAAGCCACACCCCTCATTAAGGGATGGATAGGAGATACACTGCAACAGTTACAACAATAGAAACACTTTTAATAGGCCAATTAATCATTTATTGCTGCAGATCTGCACGTTACACCTCAATGAGGGACAAATGGAAACAACAAGGGACAGGGGGACATACCCCTCGATTCAAAGAGCAAAAGTTAATTGATTTCGGATCGAGAATCGTAAGTTTGGGTGGGTGTTAGTCATTTTTTCCTGTTTTTTTGGCCATTTCCGACTCGCACGAGCCTACGTACGAATGCGTATATGCTCTTACGATCATCGCAAGTTCGTTCCTAAATTTTAGGATCAAAACGTAAAACTTAGGATCAAATCCTAAAACTTAGGATCAAAACGTAAAACTTAGGATAATCGGATGTGTTTAGGTGTGATTCAGAGAACAGTTTTCAAACCTCTAAATACGTTTTAAAAGAAAGCCACTGCCGACACCTTTTAGCAGTCGGATTGCTGTTCTTGAACAGGTTTTTTGGCTATGTGGAGGAGTCTGCGCGTCTTGAGCTCCAATGAACTGCATGTATCAGCATGGCCGAGGCCATAAATTGTATGGCAATGCATACCTGATTCATGTATGCCTTATAAAAGCATTTTAATGTGGACCTTAATTAGTCCTTTGCATGTAAACCTTTATTTTGCAATATATTTGCGTTAATTAAAGAAACTTATGTCCTTTGGTATTTATTTTTAAATTGATGTACTAGAATAATATTTTTAGATTGCATTTATTGGTGTAGTTGTTTACCTTTGCTTTGTTTAATTATTTAAGCACATCTTTGGTCAGATGCATCACACTTACTGAGGAGAGGAGAGCGGGATAAAGTGCAGGATGTGGGTTACTGCTGTATTTTGCACAGACACAGCAGAGCTGGGGGCACGGAAAGGTCAGAAATCAAAGAATGCAGAGCAACACAGTCACAAGGCCCTTTCTGTTTGCAGGCTGCCCGAGAATACCTGAGCCGCCATCTTGGCTGTTTCTAGACTCATAACATGCAGAAGTTGCTGGGTGTTTTTTTATATTTGAGAGCAATCTGTATGTAGAGGGTGTGGGTAACCACACACAAAATTTTAAGTTGTACCATTTGAAGCCAAAATATTAAAATTAAATCCACAAGTAAAAAATGCAAGTTAACTAAAAATTAAACAAAGTAAGATTTACTTATGCAAATGCATTCATTAATGGTTGGTTACTACAAAATGAATGAAATAAAGAAAAATAAAAGACCAAATATTTAGAATGCACTTTAATGAGGTAAGTTTGTAGTGCGCAGCCGCAAGATCAGAAGGATTTATGTCCAGACAAAAAAGGAAAAAGGGCAAAACCAATGTTGCAACCTGAGAAATGAAACGGAAAATTCAGGATGGAAACTGACATAGGTCTGATTCCCGAACTGCCATACGAACGGACGTACATTTTAGGATAGAAACGTATTTGCTTATAGAATCACTCGCAAGTTCATATGAGCGCACGAGCGTATGGGAAAAATAGGATGATCGGCACCAAAATCAAAGCTGTTACATGTTTCTTTGAATCGACCCTATAGACTCAAAAGAGGGACAGTACCTCCAAATCAGGGACACTTGATAGGTATGATAATATATTGCCTTGCTTAAGACAGAATGTGTTGCAGCATGGGAATGGCAGAAAAGGGTTTTTGAATAAAAGCAGATATTGCCTGTGCTCAGGTTCCAGGTTGATACAGTTGTCCTTGCACAGTATGATCTGAATTCATGGAATCTTCAAAGACTGAAGCTCCAGTTGCTCTTTCACCTCCAGGAAACACATGTTTCTTAGATGTGATCTGGAGACCAAATGGCTGTGCAGTAAACTCAGGACCTCCCGACACACACTCCACTTCCTTAATACCATGCCTTCTTCCTATCATTATTTGCACAATGTGATATTACTATTTTAATGTAATCATTTTGATATATGATCAAAATATTATTTAGCATATGTGTTTTTATCACAATTGTCAGGAGCTCATTTTGGAGCCGTCGCACTGTGAACAAAAAGACAACTGTAGACAAAAATGAAATCCCTTCATTTTAAAGACTCTACACTAAAATAACAAAAACAAATATCATTTTTCAAGCAAATAATTAGCAATTTAAAGTCCCTGTCCCGGCAAACACTAACTTTCTCCCACCTTATCCTCCTTGGGAACAGCAAATAATGAGCCATCTCAAAGAGGTGGGACTACTGTGATTGCGCGCTCATGCTGAGAGCACCAAGGGACAGAATAGCTGCAGGACCACTTTCTTGCGTGGTCCTGGAGGAATAAATTTGAAAGAATTGCAAACTTTGGAGCCCTGCTACAGCTTCTGTCAGGTGCTGCAGAAAATGGAGGAGTGACACATGGAACAGGCATAAGGTGAGCTGCTTGCTGGCTAATTATTGCTGTTGGGTTGAGTCCCTTTAAGCCTATGACATTTATTTTTCTACTGGAAAAAATAGGGAAAGATATAGCTTGGAAGAAACAATTTGATCTATATGGTTGTTGTTAGGTTGGGTTGTTACTAGACTTAAAGCGAACCAAAAGTAAAAAAAAATGCCCAGAGGACTTACTCACCTTCCCAGTGCAGGCCCAGATGCTTCTGCACCCACTACCGTCGGCTGTGCTGTTGCTTTTGCCATGTCACTTCCGAGTTCATGTAGTGCGGTAAAACAGCGCTACATGAACCCTTTTGAAGCTGTGAATCAGTGGCCGGTGATGCCACAGCTTTTCCCAAGGTCCCATGCAGCAGCTTACGCTCATGTCGCTTCCATGCTGCTCCTGCCACTGCTGCTGCCCGATGCACGGCACGAGTCAAAGGCTGGAACTGGGAGCATTGCGGGATACATACTCCCAGGTGTAGAAAGATGGCAGCACAGGAGCAAGGTGATCGGGAGCCAGCAGCCTGGTAAGATGAGTATGTCATCAATAAGCCTGCATCAGTTTGCATGCTTATTAAAGACCTTTTTGTTTTTTGTTTTTTGTATTTGGAGTATAAAAAATTACAGTCAAAAATAAAAAAAACACTATAGGGTTGATTCAGAGCCCCTTTCTCGATTTTTTTTTTGCTGAAAATTTCAGTTCCCTTTTCTACCTCTCATCTGATTCAGCAGAGCCTTTTTCAGTGAGAATTTTTGCATGAAATGTTTTCATCTTTGCACAATTTTTCGTTTGGCAGCAAGACCCCCAAGAAAACGGTGAGAAAAGGGCTCTGAATCAACCCTTATATCTGCCTTGTTCTCTGACAGTCACTATGAGCCGCCCCTCCCCCTTTATTTACTGCAATGGAAAGGGGAGTGTTAACAATCCAAAGCACAGATCTTTCTAGACTTATTTTAGCACAGGTGGGGTATATATATATATATATATATATATATATATATATATATTATTTATTTATTTTTTTGCCGAGGGAGTCAAATATGGCCAAAATAGGGCGCAGTGGCTTATTTCAAGATTCTTTTGGGGACACCCGTCCATATATTGAATTATTTATCTATTTATTTATTTACAACTAAATATATTTGAAGGGGAGGGACAGTCTGGTTTTTAATGTGTGCTTTGGTTTTACATTTGTATTGACGTCTGTTACACTAAAGCTTATATCCATTTTAATATTTAGTATCAGGCGCTCCTATTCCTAGAGGTAGGTGGAAAGTATTTTTCACCACCTTTTTCCTGTTTGTAGGTCTTCACAATTCCCTTTTGATTGCAGTGAGTAGGGGTGGCGTGTCTCCCCATCAGAGAACAAGGAAGAGACGAGCAATTAGGCTGGCAGTGAGGCACATGGATCCAACCATCAGGTAAAAGTTGCAGCCTAATAAAAACAAAAAAGGTATCACATTTGTGCTGGCAACCAAGAGCAGTGTATCCAGTAATCATCATCTACCACAGTGGATAGTAGCCTTGGCATCCTCGCAGGCTAGTAGTGGCCCAGCGTCTCAACCTCCTTCAAGTATGGTGCTGACTATTTTCAGGTTGTCTTACTCTTCCAGCCATTGTCCTGTCTCCCCAGTCTGCATTCCTAAAACGTCCTGCTGTTCCTTGTTGCTGGCTGTTGCCATATCATTGTTGTTCCTTATTGCCGGCCATGCCAGCCTATATATCCACATCTATGGAGCTCATTTTGCCAACCTTGACACATCTTGACCACATTTGTAGAACTGGTGTGACCTCAGGGCTCCTAGTTCCTGGTTTAACCAAAGCCCAATGCTGATGCCGCATGCAGGCAGAGCACTTAAGCCTCAAAGAAAGTCACAGGTGATTGAGGCTAGCACTACTAAAAATGTAACATAATTTATATGCAGTCCCAGAGAAGCCTGTACAGTGACACAAAGTACAGCCAAGGCAATTTTGATGACGTGTCCTTTTTCAGACATAAATCATACTGTGCAACACCATAAAAAATGCCCCTTGTCAAAAGCAAACATGTGAGTGGATTACCACTATTGGAAAGCACTGGTGACACCCCCATCTACCTGGACTTGGGGTCACAGGCACACAGCAATCCGGGATTAATCCAGGTAACAGTCCTCCTTCTCTGCCTAGACTGATGTGCCACAGAAGAGGGGATGCTGCCAGGGTCCTGGAATCAGGCCAGCTACCTGCTCTTGCTTTTGCCCATGACACTCCCCTCATTTTCTCTATATGCCCCACCTTACTGTAGGACCCACCTTTTTACTCATCTACCATGACCATCTATTTCGTGGATGACCTAGCTTTGCTCAAGGAAGCCCCTCTCTCATTCATTTATCTTAGCACCTCTTTATACTTCCTCTACTGTCATTTTCTTTGTCTTTCAATACATAAAACCTACAGCTGCTTAAAAGGCTTTAACTGGACCGGCAGCTACAGTTGTAAAAAACTAGCTTGCCCCAACTGCATGCATAATAATGAATCATGGTAAGCACTTACATTTGTCGACACCACTACATCAATATTCTTCTGTTCGCTTCCATCTTGGGGCACCTGTGAGGCTTCCTTTTCCAGCATTCCAGCTGTGCTGCTGCCTACAGTTAACTGACATAACCCACTAAACAAAGTGGCAAGAAACCCGGAAGCACTTTCTCTTTTTGGGCCACTGGAAGGTCTATAGGACAGGGCAAGAGTTACAAAAAGGTAAGTTAATTTGTATGTGCAGCAATCTAAATTGTCCTGAGGAGGGACGCATATACTTAAAAAAGCAATGAATGAAAAGGACTTCTTTCTCCCATAGATATTTAAACGAGCATTGAATACTGGTACTAAGTGGACAGAACTAGGAATCCTGGCTTTCCCTTTTCAGCAATCAAGTAAAGATACCTTTAATGCTCTGTGCTCTGGAGTAAAAGCAATACCACTCTTAGGACACACCGTGTCCCAAAATTGAAACTGCCATTGCTGTAAATGATGTCACATGTCTAGTTATATATCTACGGGACGAGCAACATGTAGCAATGTTTTATTGAAGGAAATGGTGAGTAAAATTGCTTGCCATTTGTTCCAGAGACAATCAGGCTTTTCAGTATTTAGCAGAAAGAGCAGCAATAAAGTAAAGTAACTTAACAAAACAAAAAGACATGAATGTGTGATTTTCTTTCACTGACTTTCTTTCTCCTAATTGACAAGCTTAGTAAGTAACCAGTAAGAGTTCTGATCAGTCCATCTTACATTAACATGAGCAGTCCCAAATCCATTGTCCACACATAGGTACTTATGGATCGTTAATGTCTTATTATATGAGATTGTCAAAGATCTGATCTGCGCCAGGATTATATGACCGGCTTGGGGAAGCATGCGAAACGATGAAGGGGGGGGGGACTTTTCCATAACACCATGTTAGCCATTGAACGCAGTAGAAAGTGAAGACTCAAGGCTATGTTTAAAAGCTAAAAGAGTGTTATAATGACAAACTTTCAAGAATACTTTGTTTTGGTCCCCAGACATGGGGGCTGATTCAGATCCTGGTGAGAAGCTCACTAGGTTCTGAAGAGAAACTTGCCATTCAATTTAATTGTGTACATTGGGATCAATTCAGAGCCAGGTGAGATTTCTCACTACTTTTTATGAGACAAAACAACCATTCACTTTCATTGTCTACCTTGGGGCTGAAAATTTAAAATGTACACCGGGTAGACAATGAATGTGAACTGCATTTTTAAACCTTAAAAAGAAGCAAGTTTTCTCACCAGGCGACATACTATAATTGCACTTATATATGGCATTCTGTATACTAATCCCCCACCATCCCCTCAGATAAATAATCACAATGTGTATGGATCCCCCACCCTATAAAATACTTGAGTGAATCCCCCAACGCCCAAAAGTGACTGACTTGGGTACAAAGAGAAGTTTGCTTGCTTACCTGTTTATGTCCATCATGTAGTGAGGCTTGGAAACCAAGTGCACACTTACCCACTGTGCTAACTCATCCTTAACCTTAGACAGCCTGCGAGCCACACAGCAGGGGTCCAAGAGCCACATGAGGCTCCCGACTAACAGATTGGCGATCCCTGGTGTAGACAATAGTTTGTGTGTTTACATGTTGTTCCTATTGCATTGTAGACCTTGTTTTTGACAGTGTCAAGCTGAACTATGTTGTAGTATTGGCATTACTTGTGAAATATTCATCCATCACCACTCTCCTGGCCTTTTGGTTCTCCAAAATCGAGAAGACCAACCACAAATAGCAGTGCTAGCAACTCCCCACTATTGGTCAGGTAGGACCCTTTAGCCAAGAGGGTGGCTTACATGATCAGAAACAGAGCCATTTGGTGGCGGCAGATCTTGGAGACCTGATGGTGATGGAGGGAGATAGGTATTGCCTGACAGCTACTTTGGTTCTAAGGTGATACAGTCACCGCCACCTGCTGTGGACCTTGCTTCCTTATTTTGCCTAATCCTGCCTGTAAGGGCTCTTCTCAATTGATAGGCTCATTAACCTGTTTTGCACTGCTCTGCTGCTGGTGCCCGTTTCATTCCCAGTGCTGCTTCAGTCTCCAGAGCTGGAGGAAGTTCCACTCGTCAACCTAATATCCCTCTAAGGTAAATGTGGGGACAAGGATCTTCTCCCTCTTTATATCACTTTTCTGTTTCTCTCTTTTACATCAGATGTACTGTATGCACTGATGATCTAATTGAAATACTATCATTTGTTACAGTTTTAATGTAAGAAACTATGTTTGGTGTACAACCCCTTCTATGTGCTTTGCTTTTTGTTCCAGCAATCTCATTATTCACTCTGGGATAGTAATATGGTACTGCATGCTCTGCATCTGGATAAAGGGTATGACACCATGTCAGGGTGCTTTCAGTACAGAAGATGGTAGATCGAAATGATGAGTATTTTTTTCCCTAAATTAGCTTGCCACCATTGTGCTTGTCTGTTTCTGCTCTGTATGTACATAAGCTGACAACATCGCTTCCATCAGTGGTTAGCGCAGACATTCAAGTCCCTCATCTCATTCATATCTTGACATCTTTTCTCTATTCCGGCACCTGATTAATCGTCTGGATCTTGTAGGTTCTTGATGTAGCAGTACTTTGCCTTGCAGTTGATTTATCTACTCTATTAATTGCTATTTATCTTTTATGCTAGATAATCATGTTTGAATGATTTTTCAAATATACAGATTGATGAAGAAGCTGACAACTCAGCAAAGGGAAATAGTGGCAGAAGCGAAGATGACAGCTGGCAGCAGGGTGTGTACAGTGAGATGACAGCTGTGACTGTAGTACTTTCATTTAGTGCTTTTCTACAGAATTTGTGAGAGCATAGCAACAGAAAAAAATAAATCTAAAGCGAGATTCTTCTATAAGTAAGCTCCAAGACCTTATGTCTGCATGAACACAGCCCCAAGAACTGTCTGTCCAGATCCTACTGGTGATGTCTATTCATATCTTGGCACTGCCCTGTGCCCCCCTTCTATTGATAAAAATGACTATATGTTGCAAACTCCTTACATTTTCCAAACTCCAGTAATTCAACTGTAGATATTCATTTTTAGTGAAGCTATACCTATTTTAATGTGAACTTTTCATTTATCCTGCCTCCCTATGTTAAGAATCAACATACTTCTTGTAAAAAAAAATTTGGGACACATGCAAATCTGGGGGGGGGGGGGGGAGTGGTTGAACCTCATTTGAAAAAAATTAATTGATCATCCAGTACTCTCCTCTGTTTGCCTTGACTATTTATTTGCAGCCTTTGCTGATGCCCAACACCCAGTTTAGACAAAGCTAAGAAACATTCCCTGTAGTTCCCTTCCAGTATTACAGCTATAAGCAGACTTTGGTGTATCTGACCACTGCCAACCAATCGCAGGGCCCAGTTTCACTGGGAGAGGTGAGGTGAAAGGTAATTGATAGTTTTGCAGGGGGGTTTCCCCTCCGAGTACGGATGTGAACAAAATGGGCTCAAGGCTGAGCAAGGGATCATCTATAATGTAGGTGAAGTGTGTGGATTTAGGTTGTGGATTGCCAGCTGAATATATATTTGTGACTGGTCAGGTCTCTTTCATTAATCAAGTTACTTAAAGGAACACTATGTCAAAAAATGGCCCAATAATAAAAATCCATATAAATATGCAGAGATCACTTATACACCCGGCCTCAAGAAATTTCCAGCTAGACTTGTTTTCTCATTTTAATGGAAGAAAAAGAACATCAGGGGTGACAGACTCTGTCACCCATGATAAACTAAACATGTAAGCCCCAGTTCGGGTGTATAAGTGACCCCTCCCCCGATGTGTTTATATGTGTTTTTAATATTGCACAATTTCTCGATAGTGCTCCTTTAAGTTAGTTATGTGGTTAATTGAAACTGATTTTTATTTTTGGGGGGGGGGGGCAGAGATGGCCATTGTATTTTATCCTCCTCATTTAACCCATCCATGCAGTAAATGTTTCCATGCCAGGAGCAGTGGGCTGCCCTTATTACGGTGCCCGGGGAGCAGTTGGGCGGTTATGTGCGTTGGTAGCAGTGAATGTTCACATGCCCCATGGCCGGGAATAGAACCTGCAAACAAAACAGTTGCAACTGTTTTACTAAATGACATAAAAAATAAAAGTACAGAAATAGGACCAAGACCAGCTTAACTTGGTCTTAAACTCTAGTTACGCTAATCCCCTGTCCTTGGGTGTTCAGGGCTAGAAGGATGCTGCATAGCTTGTATGTACGTAACCACATGATTCAAGATAAATGTGAGTAAACAGGGAAACCAGAAGGATTCACACTGTGGGATATCCCAAATCACAGTGCATCTAGGGAAATCTCTTAAAGAGATTGGTCCATGTTAAAGGTTAATAAAGTTTACTACATATTTTGTAAAGAGGGAACCTGTTACATTATACACTATAATTACTACAAGTAAAGGGGAATTCTTTTTTTCAGTCTCAAAAAACATTACATGGCTACAAATGACTTCTGGCATTATAAACAGAAGTCTTAAAGGGGGGATGCATTTACTCTTAAACACATCATTTTGGAAATTTGGCTAAACCTCTATTTTATTATTATCACATTATTTCCCCTAAATCTGGACTTTCTATGCTAATTTGGCTGCTTTAGTTGCATGCCGGAGATCAGAAAATCTTGAATTTATGCTACATAGACTTTATATGGTGGATTTAAATAAAAATCATCTGAACTACATCTGAACGGAACAGCGCCACATTCAAGCAGGAAACTCGTAATAGTGTTGATAAAGAAATGAGTAATATTCGAAGCACTGGTGTTTTCTATTTGTATTGTTTGTTATTTTATTTAGATGCTGACTGCGTTTTGTGCAAAAGAGTATGGTCCATGGGATGTAAACCTGATGGCAATAATAATGCAGCAAGCAGCTCACCAGGGTAGAAGCAGTACCCTCTTTTCAGATCCAATTATCCAGGACCAGGCAATGTGGGTTTATTAGTCATGTCTGACCACAGAGGAACACACATGAGTCATAAAGCTGTGCCATGACATGCCCTTCCCAGTTCAGCCACAAGCCAGGAATTGAAGCGAATTAAGCAGCTTTCCATAGAATACAAAATGTATTTACATACATTTGGAGATTTTGAGATACCTGGAAATAGCTCAGTTTAAACTGTTCCCTATGCTGGATAAAGGGGTGGGGGTTGGAGTAAGTGTGTGCCTGGCCTGCACTGTCACATCTCGCAACACACCTCTTATTTCCACACCTCCGCTAGACCATGTCATCCTATCATGTCCCCACCCAACCCCATGACACTCAAAAACAGAAACAGTAGACAAATATGGAATTTGGCCATTTGAAATGATGACTCATTAGCGCCGTGAACACCAACTGTACGTAAAAATAATATAAATAAATAAAAATAGCACGTTTCCACCGCCCTTTACTGTTAAATAACAACTCATGTTTCGTTGATTTTGCGGAGGTCTAATCTTTTTAATATTTTAGGGAAACAGATATGTGCGTGTTTTTAGGTTAAAAGCAGCAAGGCAGGTTGACGATGCCTCTAATATTCACTGTGAAATCCTCCAAAACAGAGGTGTGATTTGAAACAAGTATGTGTGAATTAGATGCAGTAAAATCCAGTACACCTAAACAGTTCACTAGCAAACTGTTTTTCATTTCTATTTAAGTACAGCCAAGATCTCGTACAGGTTATGAGAGCATCCACGTCTTTCCACATACACTATATTTACCATCAGGAAATGTTTTTAGAAATTTTTCTGATATAATGTAGATGCAAATATGGGGTACTCCTTTCTTAAATGCATTCATACTCCTCTCCCCACATTCATTTCAGACACCTATAAGCAGGAGAAGATTGAGGCCAAAAATCAGCCCAGGATTGTTCTGAGCCCCAGACAGCCCATAACAATGGGTTCCCAATGTCCTCCCACTTGGTCAGTGAGCATACTCCCTAGCTGTGGCTAAGGCTTTGCAGGGGTAGATAATACCCAGGGTGGATATGTTATTGCACTCAGGGGCGGGCTGGCCATAGGGCATACCGGGCAAAATCCCGGTAGGCCGGTGCCAGGGAGGGCCGCGATCCCATGGAAAAGATGCTGGAGGCGGGGGGAGCAGCCGGCCGCCTGGCTCGCCTGCCCAGCCCAGCCCAAAACAATGGACGCCGGCCATATGGGGCACGACCACCGACCAGCGCGCAACAGCCGGGAAGTGCCGGTAAGCATGTATGTGTGTGTTGTGTGAGAGCGGCGGCGTTGCCGGTTCGCTGCTGCTGCCTCATCCTCTGCCAGTCCTACTGCCATCGCCTTCCACTCCAGGTGCCCACTCCGCTGGGGGACAGGAAATGCACCACATCAAATCACAAGTCACAGTAAAATGGAGGGTGAGGCTGGTTTCACACTAGCGCTATTGCAGGATGATCACGATCGCCCAAGGATGCCACTCATTGGCTGTACTGAGGGATGCTCCACTGGCTGTACTGAGGGATGCCCCTACTGGCTGTACTGAGGGATGCCCCTACTGGCTGTACAGAGAGATGCCCCTACTGGCTGTACTGAGGGATGCCCCACTGGCTGTACTGAGGGATGCCCCACTGGCTGTACTGAGGGATGCCCCTACTGGCTGTACTGAGGGATGCCCCACTGGCTGTACTGAGGGATGCCCCTGCTGGCTGTACTGAGGGATGCCCCACTGGCTGTACTGAGAGATGCCCCTACTGGCTGTACTGAGGGATGCCCCACTGGCTGTACTGAGGGATGCCCCACTGGCTGTACTGAGGGATGCCCCTACTGGCTGTACTGAGGGATGCCCCACTGGCTGTACTGAGGGATGCCCCTGCTGGCTGTACTGAGGGATGCCCCACTGGCTGTACTGAGGGATGCCCCACTGGCTGTACTGAGGGATGCCCCTACTGGCTGTACTGAGGGATGCCCCACTGGCTGTACTGAGGGATGCCCCGCTGGCTGTACTGAGGGATGCCCCTACTGGCTGTACTGAGGGATGCCCCACTGGCTGTACTGAGGGATGCCCCTACTGGCTGTACTGAGGGATGCCCCACTGGCTGTACTGAGGGATGCCCCACTGGCTGTACTGAGGGATGCCCCTACTGGCTGTACTGAGGGATGCCCCGCTGGCTGTACTGAGGGATGCCCCACTGGCTGTACTGAGGGATGCCCCGCTGGCTGTACTGAGGGATGCCCCTACGGGCTGTACTGAGGGATGCCCCCACTGCCTTTATTGTAATGGAGTGATTCTGCGCACTGAATGGGGGAATTTAAGCACACCATTTGGTTCAGAATATTGTCTTTCTTATTTTAGTCCTTTAAACCCTGGGTGCATCTTATGGAACAAAAATAAGGTGTATATAGTGACATTAAGAACAGTGCAGCAGGGCCGGTGTGCCCCAAAAAGTCCCGGGCCGTTTTTTAGCCCCAGTCCGCCCCTGATTGCACTGAAGCTTTAGTATTTTAGGGGAAGATAATGAAGCAGGGGTGGGCATGGCAATTTCGAACATGGTGAGGGGTCTGTAGCATTGCAGAAGTATATGGATCTTGAGGGAAACACTGGGTTGAGTATGGGGTTGGGGCAGGGCCATATTTGGGGTCCATGCTGCCCTAGATACTTTATATTGCTTGTGCCCCGCTTTTGTTGAGTGAGGTTGCTCCAGACACACGTGTCACATGACCACAGCAGTGGAGGGGAGACGCTCTGGCTGCAGACTGCTTTTAACCCCTTGTGCCCTTTTCACACACACACTCACCCCCAGACACACAAAGCCATTGAGGCATCTGGGCTCCTTTTTTCACTATAGCAGTAATGTTAGTGTGCCCTGCAGGTAGCCACCCCAGGCACAGTGACCACCCTAGACACAGGCCTAGCAGTCCCCTATGGAAAATACAGCCATGGGTGGGGGGCTGCAAAGGGAAACTGGGAGGCATAGAGAGTTGGTGGGTGTTAGCAGTGCACTGTCATTCTCTAGGTGAGATATGCCGCATGTTGAGGACAGCCAGCTCCAAAGCAATGCTGGGAAACACTGGGTATTCCCCTAGCTCTTCCTATCGCAAATCCGCCCCTGTCTAACTAAAAAAATCTTGGAGCCCAACCCATCAATATAAGCCACAACCAAAGCAATAGTCCTAATAATTTATTCCCATGCTTACTAATAAAATGACAAAGTGGCATACCAAGAGCTTGTTTGGGTTACCAGAGCCTGAGATCTTAAATGGAGTGGCTAGGTGTCCCAAAGAGGTATGTTACATTTGGGCTTATGAAGTTTTGCTCAGAATTGCTCAGAATTCTTAACTGTGTTGGGGGATGGGGACATCGATATACATTACTTAGCCTTAGTCTAGCCAGACTGAAAGGTAAAAACTTCAACCCAAAATTAAATGTGTACATTAATCCTAACCTTATAAACTGAAAAAAAGTTTACCTACTTGTTAAACCCTAGATTCCCATGTAAAACAACATCTAACCTACTTGGCTACCTAAGCCTAAATTAAAGCACCCAAAAGTAACATAACATTTAAACTACTGCCTTAAATTTTGACTATCCTGGGTTTTGGTTCTTGCCCCAGGGGCATCGCCGATGCTGTGTGACACTCCCCAGGTCACCTCATCTCACTCACCCTTCCTAGGCCCTACGGCGCATGCGCAGCCCTCTCACCCAATCAGTGCACTCGGGTCTGCTCCTGCACCTTTGTCTAACAGCTCGTCTAAGGCAATCCAAGTGCACTGGCAGCCTGTGCCGGCCATTCACAAATGCCTGAAGGAGGCACACGTCCTACTAAAGGGATAGCAGGGATACAGCCACAGCTGGCATGCGCTGTTGGACCAGGAGAGAAGGTGAGTTTCCGGGCGACCTGGGGGGGTTTCACACAACCCGATTCTGGATGAAAGAGGGAAATAAGGGGACCTGGAATCTTATAGATTGCAGGGCCATATGGGGCATGGGTTTCGAGACACTTTACCATTTTACCAATGTGTCTAAGCAGGACAGTTGCTTTAAGAGAATTGCAGTATTACAGATCAAGAGAGCTGTGAGTTAGTGTTACCTGGACAAGAGATTATTTAGGTCTGCATAGTAAATTACTGATTATAATAAACCATCAAACCCTTATAAATGAATTGTTGGGACACCATGCCTCTATCCAAGCCACTAGACAGTGCTAATTTTTTCAGTTCCCCTCCGAGCATGTTAACCATTCATAAGACATTATGTCTAGCTATTATGAAAATTACCACTGGGAATGATCATAATACAGCATTGCTGTGACTCTACTCCATAGAAAAATTGCTTTTGGGCCTCCTGGACCTCTAAAAAGGCAAATGTAAAATTATCCTTGCAGCATGCTAATTGCTTTTAGCTCATGAGTGATACAGTAAACTATATATACATTGTCTTCATTCTTATTAGTTCTTAAATGACTTTACTGTTTATTATATTAACACAATCAATTAACATGGTTATTTCTTTTTTATAGTTGAACAGACAGGTGCCTATGTTAGAAAGAAAACAAGCTGCATAGTGAAGCTAATCAGCAATAGCCAACTATAGACAGTTTGCCTTTTTATAGAATTATATCTGGAATATTATTATGTACTTTAACATTTTGGATAGAGCAGAACCAATGCTAGTGGTGATGGCACAAAATATTTATATACACTAACAGCTGTTACTCTGGGAAGGAGGGATTAACGTGTATATAGACACAAAGTAGAGCAAGTTGCTTGGCCCAATGAGAACCATCTGGACCGGAAAACCACCAACATTGTTGAGATCATAGATGATTTTAGAAAAATGCAGACAGCACCCCCTCACTTATCATTTAGGGTATGGTTATCAGCAGAGTAGATGAAACAACCTTTCTAGATGTGACCCTCACCAGAAACCTAAAATACTACAGGAACTCAACTGCAGTTTAAAAACATCCCAGCAAATTGCACAGCACATGGGGTGCTCATTTGTTCCTTTCTTTTTGTGCAATCACATGGGTGAGGGGTCTGAAGCTGCACTGCAAGACTCTTGACCCTTCCACCCCATGTGCTGCACTCAACATTATAGGGAAACCTCAGGTAAGTCTGCTCCCAATTTATTGCATTGTATGTCCCAAAGGGGGCTCTCACAGATTAGAGTTAGGACTGCACCCCACACCAGCACCTTGACGCTTGGTGGTGCAGCTTCAGCATACGTCTGCAGATGTGTGTGGACCAAGACCTCTGATTTTAACCAGAGACAAATTATAGATTTGGCTGCAAGCTAACAGGACTGAGTGCCCCTTTAAGACTTGTGTATCTGAATTGCCCTGCTCACGTGCACCTCCCAGGTAAAAATTGGTCTGAGCAGCTGCCACCCCTCATTTGTTTCCTTTGATTTTGTGCAAGCACATGGGGTGGGGGGTCTTGGGCAACGTCAGGTAAGTCTGCTCCCAATGTATCTATTGCATTGTATGTCCCGAAGGGGGCTCTCATAGATCAGAGTTAGTGCTGCACCTCACAGAGGCACCGTGGTGTTTGGTGGGGCAGCTTTAGCATACTTCTGCAGATTTAGAGACAAATTATAGGTTTGGCTGCAAGCTAACAGGATTGAGTGCTCTGGCCCCTTTAAGACTTGGGTGTGACCTATGTCCCGATGGGTGTGTCATATGAACGACCAGTGTTCATTCATGGACGTCGGACGTAAATAGGCCATGCCCTCCTTTCAAAGCTAAGAATGCGATCAGCTCTGTGGAAGCCTGTAAGGTATGGCGTTTTGGCACTGGCTGTAATGAGAGATGCTGCTCACTGGCTGTAATGGGGAATGCCACACGCTGCCTGTAATGAGGGATGCTGCTCACTGGCTTTAATATGGGTTGGCACTCATTGGCTGTAATGGGGGATGCCACACACTGACTCTAATGAGGGAGTATAAAAGTCTAAAAGACTCCAGAGAGGTCATTGTTCCCCTTTAAGCGCTTTTGGAAAATGAAATGACCTGCCATAGGCTTTAAATCAATATTTTTTCTTTAAACCTTATAAAAAAAAAATTACATCTGCTTCAACTTCCAGCATATAATGAACTGCAGGTGGCTTGGCAAAGTATAGAAGAAAATACATTCTCAGAAATGAAAAAATGTTATATTGCAAATTATATACTTATCTGAGATGTGTCTATGATAAAGTACACCAATTCCAGATTTAAACATGTTTTACCTAAAAGGTAGGGTGTTTAAGTATAACATTTGCATAAGAATGGCAGAGGCATTTGGGGTAAGAGGTTATTACATAGGAGAATAAATGTAGTGGCCATTGAGGAGGCCACTTTGAAGGAGATGGGTTAGGCAATGTCTTGTAGACCAGAGTTTTACATTTGGATCAAAAGAGAGGAACTTTGCACCTAGTTCATAGAAGGAATTGTGTCTGGCAGTTGGTTGGGGTCTTATGGTTTCCATTTTGTAATGTTCCACATTCTATTTTCCATTGATTCACGTAGAAGGGATCAGTTAAGGCAACCAGGCATATCAATGCCCTCCCACAAGAGACCTTTGGTGAGCTAGCTTCACCTTGTAAGGTCATGTGCTCTATACGGCTGTACATTATACTATAGAACAATTAGCTGCTCTTTATCACCTTCACCCTGGCTCCCAGCACAGGTGCATTCATCATGGAGTTTTAGTGGAATTTCAATCCTGAACTTGATGCAGAAAGAGCCACAGGTGATGGAAAAAGAAATTGGTCTCTGTAGGTTGTGAAAATAAGCATCCTGGTCCTGAACACAATCCATACGGATGTGACCTCATTCCCTGAGAGCCGGGTACTTCTTTGTGGATTGAAGAGTCATAATAGCGAAGCAAAACAGACAAATATATCCCAAATAGAGCACAGTCCTAAAGCCTCTGGCATTACTTTTGTTTCTCTTTCAATATGTTTATTTGAAAAAAAAGAGTCACAGTTCATGACAAATAACCTGGTAGTAAGTGTAAAAAAATGAGAAAGGGGGATAAAAGAAAAAGACTGAAAAAAGAAAAATGGGGAGGAGGCATTGTTTTTGATTTATGAAGATATATCATACTAAGAGAGCAGAGTGTTATTCAAAAAATGCAGTACACTCTCCAACAAAGGGAGAACTCGCGGCCTCCATATTTTTCAAATAAATTCAGGTACAAAATAACTTTCTTCCCCCTTAGCCCCCTAATCTCAAATTATATGTTAATACTTTATGTATTGCCTTAATTTCTGGGTTATAGCTGAGCTGGGAAGGGCATGTTATGGTGCATACTCAAGTCTTAAGTATGCGCTGATGTGGTCAGAGACAGCTGTGGGAGAGCTGTGGCTTGCCATGCTTACTCACGCTGAGAGCCCTGGAATATTGAAAGGAGGTCAAACTTGGGAGCCCTGGTACGGCTTCTACTAGGTGCTGCAAGAAATGGAGGAGAGGCACATGGATCAGGCATCAGTTGAGCTGCTTGCTGCCTTATTATTACAGTTCCTTTAAGTAAAGGGTAAAATGTCTCTAGGTTTTTAGTAAACTTCTTCATATCAGCAGAAATTCTTCATTTCAAACCCCATTTAGATATACAGCCTTTTTTTGCACTTATTTTTTCAATGCTAAACCCAGTTATTATCAGGTCAGGTGTCCCGCAGAGCTTTCTGGCTATCAACTCTCATATTTGCAGGACCTGGTTAAACCTATTTATAAATTTGCCCAGGGCCACGCTTTCTTTTTAATCTGACCCAGGGTCTCTATTTTCACTTAGGTTGGATGTTATGACTTTTCTTTTACTTAGGAAGTGCTACTTTGCGTTGAGGTGCTGTGTAGAAACCGGATCCAAGAGAAGCACCAGTTTGTCATTTTGTCTCGTTCAAGTACAAGTCAAAAGAGGTCAATATGCACTTTAGGTAGACTCATTTTAGGCTTATTATTGTGCACTAAAATAGAACAAAGTGCCCCCTAGTCAAGGGTAAAAAATAAAAAAAGGCTTCTTAAAAACAGATTTACATGGCACACAGAAATGAAAACCACAGAAACACCATGACTCTCAATGAATTTCAGAGCAATGCAAATCATCTCTTTATGTCTCTAAACTATCTCCCAATCGCCCAGAAACCACTGGGTGTGTAAGGCTAGGGCATAACTAATAATTAAACAGCCGTCTATTCCAACTTGTGTAAATGTGTTTCAGGGGTTTGCCCTTCATCAGCACAAGGCCAGAGATTGATGGCTGTATAGGAAGAGTCCAAGTCTAGAAGACTCTAGGTCCAGGTGAAATTCTACTATAATGGATGCCCCACAGTGTGAACCCCCCCCCCCCCAAGCCTTAGGAGCCTGTATTTGCCAGCCTGGGTTAAGCTATTCACACACCCTGGGCCTTGAGAAACACTACACTATCTCATTAATTATATTAACATTTCTCCTAAATTAAGATGCTTGTTTTCATTGCGTGCATTAATTTGTACGGCTGCCATTTTCCCACTGGGAATGTATTGTTACCCAATTAGTTTGAGGCTCCCATGGGGAAAACTGCATAATGTAAGATTTCAAAGACATTTATTCACAATGGAAATTGACTAATAAAAAACATGTTTCATACTTATCATCCCAAAAAAAAGGGTATTACAGAACTGCAAGCTCATTAGACTCAGGAGTAGTTACAGTTCATTGTTGTATACCAGGGCTGTGTCACTTTTCCTAGGGATTGCTGGGGAGAAAGGCAACAAAAAAAGGATGTTTTGCTGTAAATTGCTGTCATTGGTCTTGTGCCTCTCCCCTTTAATTTTCCACATCATATGATTTATGAGATGCAAATTTATGTAGCGTTAAAGTAGAGTCTTGGCAGCGGAATTCTCAGCCCATACTGCTGCTCATTAATCATCTCAGACAATGAGTGAGAGCGGCTCAGGTACACCATCTCCTTTACTTAATTATAGCTTAGCGCTGATAAACCTTATGAAGCAAGATGATGGGATGGCTACACAATTCAAATGCTCAGCCTCTCATCTTCAACTATTTTCCCAGACTCCCTGTTCACTCCTATTTTTATAGGACTTAAAGCAAAATAGGTCACAGTTGCAAATAATCTACTTTCTAAATTCAACTGCATTACAGATTACAATTCATATTGTTGCTACAAATCCATTACTTCAAAGTGGAATAATGCTTCTAATTGCAACGTCAGCCAAAACTTTGATTTTAGTTTGGAGCGTAGATGTGGAACCAATGTATCTTCAATCTTCAATCTTTTCCTTTGCTGTGTGTGACTCTTACTGGGGAGATGTAGCCTTACTTGGCCTGTTGGTCACTTGAGAGGGGAAGGTTTTGTCATGACCATGTGGCAGTGACCATCACCAAAAATAAGCTTCAGTGTCTCCAAAATTATCTAGGGCCCATACAGTACAGCTGAATGCAGTCAGCATCTACCCTCATTTGGTATCCAGGGGCTCCCATTAGGGCTGCTATCAAAATATACTAGGTCTACAACCAAGCTCAGCACCTTTGCTGCTGGCCAAAAATTCCAAATGAAAACTTTTAATATATAAAAGACATCCCGATCCTGATCTGAAGTAAAACCATGAGTTGAAGGGTTATGTCGGGATCAGGATGTCTTTTTTGAAGGTCAACATTAGAAGTTAAGTTTTAGTTTAGCAAAGGTGTTGGACTTGGTTGTGGACATTGTTACTGGGCCCTGCAGGAGGCCACCGCCGCACCATTGGTTTACATATATTGCATAAGAGAGCTGCATGAAACCCAGAATTACCAAAATTTACCAGGTCACTGAACCCACCCCCCCCCCCCCACACACACCCCGGGATGTAGTTTTTAAAGTGGACCAACACCCAGGATTTTCACTAGCCTGGGTTTTGGTCCACTTCAGTGGGGCACCCCGATCGGGGGTGCCCCGCTGTGTGAAACCCCCCAGAAAGCCCGGAAACACTCACCTCACCACGCTCCTACGCGCCCGCTCGTCCAATCAGAGCGCTCAGAGCCGCTGTGGTATGCACGTACAAGCGGCGTCCAACCACAGCGGCTCTGAGCGCTGGAGGCCGCGTCTCGCGCTTCCCTCTAACAGGGAGCGCGCCGGCGCGGGTGCGCGCCCTGCTAGTGGGAAGCGCGAAACGCGGCCGCGGCCCGCGCATGCGCCGTTGGAACGGAGTTAAGGTAAGGTTTCTGGGCTTCCTGGGGGGTTTCACCCCGCCGGACATCCCAATTTCGGATGCCCCGCGGGGAGGGATCTGATCGGCCCGGGAATCTTATAGATTCCCGGGCCGATCCCCCCTGGGTGTTGGTCCACTTTAAATGAGCCTTACTACAATGGACCTTTGAGGTATGCGACTTGTGCGGTTGCATAGGATGCAATTCCAAACCCTCTATAAGGGGGTGACCAGAGGCACCATTTAAGGAACTGAGAAACCATTCAGGTACTGAGACATCGTTAAAGTACTGAGGAAAAACCCTCAGCTGGCTAAGCATGTCTGTCCAAAATCCCTTTTCCTACTCAACACATGCAGTGCTACAGGGAACACACACACATTTCATCTTTATCACATCTTATTTTATCTATTTTCATCTCTATTCCACCTTGCCTCTGCCCCTCCTCTCTTCATCTTCCTTCTGTCTCACTTTCTGTTCCACATTTCCTCCATCTTTTTCTTTTTGCCACATTCCTTCTCTTCTCTATCTCTTTTCTCCAAACCCTCATTCTTTGTCTCATTTTAACATTCCCCCATTATTTGCCTCTTCTCCACACCCTCTCATTCCTTTTAGTTTTTCCATATTATATACATCATTCTCAAACTTCCCCATTTCCTTCATCTTTTCTTCATTCTCCCATTCTCTCTTTTTATGACATTCCTTTATTTATTCTTGCTTTTCTACATTTTTGCCCATATCCCTGCCTTCCTTTTCCACATTTTCTACATCTTCCATTATCTTTGTATTTTTTTTACGTTCCTTTAACACCTTTTTTTCATTCATTCTATTTCCTCCCTCTATTTTCCTTGTCCCCCTCTTTTTCTCACTTCTCCATCTCTTTTGCTCAATCCCTCCAATTTCTGATTTTTTTTTTGCATATTTCGCTGTCTTTCTCTTTTATTAATTATTATAACATTACTCTCACAAAAACAAACAAAGGTAAGTAGGATTTTGCTGAACCAGGACCAGACAGGGCCCCTGAGGACAAGTCACAACAGTGCTTACAAGTTTGTTAACTTGATTTCTATATGTCTGCCTAAAAGTAAATAAGAATAAACATTAGACTCACTGATATATTTATTGAAAAACATCATCCAATTTCACATATCTGTGAGTGGCAAAAGTATGTGAACCTTTAGGATTAACAGATACTTTGGAGGTGAAATTAAATCAAATGGATGACAATCAAATGTGAGTGGGTGACCTGCCTCATGTAAAGGACAGGGATCGAAAAATAAAAATAAAATAAAGATCATCGCAGGAAACATCAGGAGAAGGGCATCAGAAGGGTTGTTATTGCTCATCAGGTTAAAAGAGACAGACCGTGTACACATAGAGGAAATTCAAGATCATTGTATCCTTTCCAGGAGTAGGCAACCAGCAAATTATCAGGCCACAAGCACAGCATCTAATAGTTCACAAGTAACAAAAGAACCAAATGGGTATTAGGCCCTTATTTATGAAGGAATACCGACAGGTAGCGACTGGTGAGCGGCCGGTAATGACGGGCCCCGCCACGAGAATGCCGGCTCCCCACCACAATCACACATTTATCAAGCCGATCCTGCTTAGCGACTGAGATAGCGCCAGATAGCCACTCATTCATCATTATTCCAGCCTCAGCCCACAGCGCCAGCGTCCGACCTTGAACAGCGACAGGTATGACCTCTCGCTACCTGGCGCTCTCCAATGCATTTCAATGGAACAATCTTTAAATATTCATAATTGTTATTAATGTTTTTTTTTTTTTTTTTTTTAAATGTGAAAAATTCTGTGACCACTTCTGCCGTGTTAGTTAATTTTTTTAAGGTTAAAAAAAAAAAAAAAATGTGCAGAATTGATATTACAGGTCTGATATTATTGTATTGATATTACTAAATTCTTTATAAATTTTTTTTTTTTTTTTGTTTTCCAAAAATATGGTGGTTTGGGGGTTAAAAAACTACTTTTAACACATCGCCGCCAGCGCTCTGGGGTTTAAACATGCATTTCACAGCGCGAGAATTTTTTGAGCGTGATTTTTTGATGAATGTGGTGGGAGCCGGTCGCTCTGACCAGTCGCTATCATGCGCACCCATACAGCGCGGAAACTGTCAAATAGCGACTCGTCACCCCGTATTCAACATTACTGCACACCGACTGAGTCGCTATCAACAATACCGAACAATGGCCAAGCACAGCGACTACTAGCGGGCGCTGTGAAAATACTGCTACAGTCGCTCAACTGTCGCTGTTCAAGGGGGCATCCTGATTGCTGATTTGTGCATAAAAGATCTGCTTACCTGCATGGTGCTCTCTAGTGAAATCCAGCTTCACCAGCAGTCATGTAGTTTTGGTTTCCCTTCCAGGATTCCGGCTGCCAAAGGAAACCTGGGCCACGTGACTACACGTGGCCAACTGCAGGGCTGGATTTAATGTGGGGTAGTCATGTAAACAGATATCTGGCTTGCAGCTATGTATCTGTGGGGAGCATCAGCATTAAGGATGCCCTCTGGCTCATAAATCAACACCAACTTTATGCAAAATGAGTGTTGGTCCACCTTAAGCAACTAAAGATTCTTAACATTAGCTAATATTGATGTTCATGAGTCCACCTTCAGGAGCAAACCGAACAACAGTCGTGTGCATGGCATGTTTGCAAGGAGAAAGCAACCAGCAACCGCTCTCCAAAAAGAACATTGCTCTGACCGGCAGGCTGATTCATCATTAGCGGCAGGTAGCGACAGATGAGCGTCTGTAGCAGGCATTTTCAGAGCGCCCGCTAGTAGTCGCAGTGCTCAGCCGTGAGTCGCTACTTTATAGCAACTCAGTCGCTGTTCAGTAATGTTGAATACATTGTGAGGAGTCGCTATTTGACCAGTACAGCGCTGTATGGGAGCGCATGTTAGCGACTGCTCATAGCGACCGACTCACACCATATTCAACAAAAAAACAGCCTCACAAATCTCTGGCGCTGAAAAATAGTTGTTTGAAGCCCAGAGCGCAGGAGGCTGTGTGTTTAAAGTCTGTTTTTCAGCATCTATCCATTAGTAACAAAGCGAAAACATATGGAATTACATTGTAACAACATTGTAACATGAACACTTTAATGCCAGACCTGTAATGTCATTTCTGAGGAAATATTAAAAAAATGTAAAAATTATGAAAAAACTGCTATTTCAATGCCAGAAGAGGTCACAGAATTATTTGTGATTTTTTTGAAAAAAAAAAAAAAAACCCGTTTAAAGAGAAGAAAAGGATCGTCCATTGAAATGTATGGGAGAGCGACAGGTAGCGAGAGGTCATATCTGGCGCTGTGCAAGGCTGAATGCTGGTGCTGTTCGCTGAGGCTGTGAAAATGATGAATCAGACGCTACATGCCGCTATTCCAGTCGCTAAACAGATTCTGCTTGATAAATGTGTAATTGCGTGCCGTGTCCAGCGTTCACCAGTCGCTACCTGTCGCTACCTGTCATTAACCAGCCACTACCTGACGCTATCCCTTCTTAAATAAGGGGCTAATTTGTTTGATTTGGTTCACTTTATCTCCTTTTAGGACTTGTGATAACTGTGATGCTGTTTGAGGCCAAATTCATGCAGAAATATAGAAAATCCTACACACTCAAGCATCAATGTAAATCCAGCCCTAGCTGGGGTCCTTGCCCCATGAGTGTACAAAAGATGGTGAAATAAAGATATGCATTACATACAATCCTCATTTAAAACAGACCTTCACCCTGAATAAGAGACTGTCTTGAATGTTTCCCCCACAATGTACATACAGGTTGCCCATATTAAAAATCCTCCTAACTGCATCTACTGCCTTTTATGAGCCTTTAAACATCCACGATGGCGGCCCATGAAGTCTCAGGCTGCCTGCAAACAGGAAGTGTCTTCTGACTGTGCTGCTCTGAATTCTGGGATTGCTGTCCTATTTCTCACCCTGGCTTTGCTGTGTCTGGGCAAAGCACAGCTATAACCCCGCCCCCTGCATTTTCCCCCCTCTCCTCTCCCCAGTATGTAATGCTTCTGAGGCAAGATGGCAGAGCCCGTATCCTAGAGTCCTGAACAGAGTTGCAGCCCAGTGGGGAAAAGAATAAGAAGTAAGTGACTTAAAACATAAAATGTATTAATTTTAGATGCTGGGGAATAGTTTTGGGCTTTTCATGAAATGATGCTGAAGGTCCGGTTTAAGCTACTGGAACACTGCATGACATTAGGACAGGGTATCATCATATCAAATAAGGAAAACGAATTCTGTCTATTCCTAAACAATGCAGAAACGTAAGAGTTAGATATTCTTCTGTTTCCACCAAGAAAACAATTTCCCTAATGTTGAGATCAGCATTCATTTAATAATTGTACAACCCTAAATGACATCACTCTTTCCATCACTCTGTATCAGTAATTCCCCCATGTTAGTATTGTAGCTTGCAGTGCATCCTGTTGCCCTGTGGGGCATGGTGACATCATTAGAAGTTGTCTGCCAGTATATCTCCAACTGCTTTAGGCCCAAAGTGTGCTACTGAAGGCTGCACCTCGTCATTTTAAAACTGGTTTAGACAGACTTTTTAGTCAGTAGTGAGTGATGAAACACAAAATGATTCTCCATCATGTTAATTGGAGAAGACTTCCCATAAGACAGTTGCATTTTGGAAATTTTCTTGTACTACTACCAGCTTGACCCCAAAACTCTCAACAAATGATTGATACTATTGTGCACACTGCTGAAACCTAACATCTACTGCAGTGCTCCCTAACTCTCTCCTCCAAAGCCACCAACAAGTCAGGCTTTATGGATATCCACATTAGGGTTTATTCAGCACAGAGAGTATTGTTTTGTGACTAAACACTTTTTCTCATGATTTCTTTCCTCTGTGCAACTCAACATCATATTTAGCTGTGCAAATGTTTAAATAAATTGCACAGCTAAATATGATGTTAAACTGCAACACTAATGAGAAAAAGTGTTTACTCACAAAAGTAAAAAAAAAATACGGTGCTGAATCAACCCTATACTGTAGTCAGCTCCATAACTCTGCTGAAGCACTAATAACTTCACCTGTACATCTGGGTGGAGATCTGAAAAACATGACCTGTTGCTGGCCATCGAGGAGAGGGTTGGAAAACACTAATCGACTGCAATAAAGACAAAAAAAAAAGGAGCTATATGATGTAATTGTGTAATATTAAAAAGTCATCATAAGACATGCTGGATAGTGAGGGCAGTAGTTACTAATACACCTTTGTGTGAGAAAAAATCCCCACTAGGCTCTTTGTTTACCACTACTGGAAACAAAACTTGAGATGGTGGGTTTTGGAGTGTACTGAGCCTATGGAAAACAATATCTGCCCAAAATATTACATGATGTGTGAAAGCATCTACATACATCAGAAGAGCAATAAGCCGTTATCTCAACACAGGCCTCCCTGTGTGAAACCCCCCAGATCACCCACAGAACTCATCATGTGCTGCCTCTCATCCAGCATATGTTTTATGCCATGCATACTAATGTGCGACATAAAGCTTAAAGTTTTGAACATAGCATACGGAGCTTGAGCGGCTGTATCTCCAGTTCCCCTGCAGTTTGTGGAGCACTCCCTTCCCCTATCTGAATGGCTGGGCCCAGGAGCCCGTCCCAGCTGCATGGGAGATGTGGCAGCGGCCTTCTTTCGCACCAGAAAGGGAGGCGATTGCAGGCCTGCATGGGGGGTTCACACATTGGGATGTCCCAAATCAGGATACCCAGTTGGAAGTCTTTTAGACTCCAGGCCTGGTGTTGGTGATGGCTCAACTTTAAAAGTAGAATGGGACAGTCACAAACCAGTCATCCCTGGTTCATTTTTCTTTTGGTAAAAGAGAAAAACAAGTTTTTTACATTTCTTTATTTTTCAAATATATTACACAGGTCCTTCTCACAAAATTAGCATATAGTGCTAAAGTTCATTATTTTCCATAATGAAATGATAAAAATTAAACTTTCATATATTTGAGATTCATTGCACACCAACTGAAAATTTTCAGGTCTTTTTTTGTTTTAATTCTGATGATTTTGCCATACAGCTCATGAAAACCCCAAAATCCTATCTCAAAAAATTAGCATATTTCATCCGACCAATAAAAGAAAAGTGTTTTTAATAAAAAAAAAAGTCAACCTTCAAATAATTATGTTCAGTTATGCACTCAATACGTGGTCGGGAATCCTTTTGCAGAAATGACTGCTTCAATGCGGCGTGGCATGGAGGCAATCAGCCTGTGGCACTGCTGAGGTGTAATGGAGGCCCATGATGCTTCTATAGCGGCCTTAAGCTCATCCAGAGTGTTGGGTCTTGCGTCTCAACTTTCTCTTCACAATATTCCACAGATTCTCTATGGGGTTCAGGTCAGGAGAGTTGGCAGGCCAATTGAGCACAGTAATACCATGGTCAGTAAACCATTTACCAGTGGTTTTGGCACTGTGAGCAGGTGCCAGGTCGTGCTGAAAAATGAAATCTTCATCTCCATAAAGCTTTTCAGCTGATGGAAGCATGAAGTGCTCCAAAATCTCCTGATAGCTAGCTGCATTGACCCTGCCCTTTATAAAACACAGTCGACCACCACCAGCAGCTGACATGGCACCCCAGACCATCACTGACTGTGGGTACTTGACACTGGACTTCAGGCATTTTGGCATTTCCTTCTCCCCAGTCTTCCTCCAGACTCTGGCACCTTGATTTCCGAATGACATGCAAAATTTGCTTTCATCAGAAAAAAGTACTTGGGACCACTGAGCAACAGTCCAGTGCTGCTTCTCTGTAGCCCAGGTCAGGCGCTTCTGCCGCTGTTTTCTGGTTCAAAACTGGCTTGACCTGGGGAATGCGGCACCTGTAGCCCATTTCCTGCACACGCCTGTGCACGGTGGCTCTGGATGTTTCTACTCCAGACTCAGTCCACTGCTTCCGCAGGTCCCCCAAGGTCTGGAATCGGTCCTTCTCCACAATCTTCCTCAGGGTCCGGTCACCTCTTCTCGTTGTGCAGCGTTTTCTGCCACAGTTTTTCCTTCCCACAGACTTCCCATTAGGGTGCCTTGATACAGCACTCTGGGAACAGCCTATTTGTTCAGAAATTTCTTTCTGGGTCTTACCCTCTTGCTTGAGGGTGTCAATGATGGCCTTCTGGACAGCAGTCAGGTCGGCAGTCTTACCCATGATGGCGGTTTGGAGTAATGAACCAGGCTGGGCTTTTTTAAAAGAGTTAATAAGTTGATTCAGATGATTAGGTTAATAGCTCGTTTAGAGAACCTTTTCATGATATGCTAATTTTTTGAGATAGGATTTGGGGGTTTTCATGAGCTGTATGGCAAAATCATCAGTATTAAAACAAAAAAAGACCTGAAAAATTTCAGTTGGTGTGCAATGAATCTCAAATATATGAAAGTTTAATTTTTATCATTTCATTATGGAAAATAATGAACTTTAGCACGATATGCAAATTATGTGAGAAGGACCTGTATATATATATATATATATATATATATATATATATATATATATATATACAATCAACTACATAATATGTAACATCGCATTCCGTTGAAAGTAATCGACCACCCAATAAAAAAAGGGTACTTACCTTTTGTCCCTTGCAGTTGATCTGTCCAAGTCTGGCAATCAGCAACTCACCTGATCACTGGATCTGAGCTTGTGCCCCTAGGGCCTGAACATGGGGTTGGGATTGATGGGGTGTCAGGCTCACAACTCCCCATCAATTACAATAGGGCTACCACACCCTCGCCATTAATTGTGATGGAGGGGGTGTGCCGAGGTCTGAATGAAGTGTTGTGAATGAACAGGGCGTGGGCGTGGGCCGTTCAATGGAGCTGGGCCCAAGATGGTGTAGGAAGCGCAGATGAGTTGCTGATTGCTGAACTTGGACCGAATCAGCTGCATGGGACAAAAGGTGAGTACCCATTTGTTCGTTGTTTCATTGTTGTTTCATTGTTGTCTAGTGCTCAATCACTTTAAAGCCATGTGTCATAGATGATAGATAAATATAGTAGTGACTTGACACTAACCTTAGGGGTTTATTCATCGATGGATAGCAGCAGGTAGTGTCTCGTAGCGGCAGGCAGCGTCTGGTGAACGCTGAGCGCTGTACGCAATACCACATTTATGAAGTCGATTTTGGTGAGCGACTCTAACAGTGCCATGTAGCTTCCGATTCATCATTACAGGCAGCTCAGAATATAGCGTCGGCGCTCTAGCTTCCAGAGTGGTGTATTACCTGTCGCTACCTGTCGCTCTGCCATACATTTCAATGGACGTTCCTTTTCTTCTGTTTAAACAGGGTTTTTTTGTTTTAATTTATTTTTTTTCTCAAATAACTGTGTCACCTCTCCTGGCCTAGAAAGAGTCATTTTTGAAAACTTTTTATATTTTTATGCAGAATTGGCATTACAGGTCTGGCATTAAAGTATTAATGTCACAATGTTACAACAATGTCATTCCATGTGTTTTCGCTTTGTTACTGGTGGATATGTGTTCAAAAACAGACTTTAATCACACAGCGTCTGGCGCTCTATGCTATAGCGACCAGATCCAGAGCACCTAAACTCTGTGAGTCTGTTTTTTTGTTGAATATGGTGTGAGACGCTGAGAGTCGGTCGCAATGAGCTGGCGCTACCTTTCACTCGCAGCATAGCGGGACTGGTGTTAGAACGCCCAACATACATCTCATTCATCAATGCCAGCCAGGTTACTACAGCCACTGAGGCGCTCTGTTACAGTGCCCGATAGCCGATCACAGCGTATACTAGTGGTCACTGTAAGTGCTGCTATACAGATGCTCATCTGCTGATACCTGCCGCTAGTAATGAATCAGCCTCTTAGTCTCATATACAGTATTCAGATTTGTAGAAAGTTACGCTTTATGTTTCATCCCATATTACTCCTCATGTCCTTGAAGGATGAGAGTCAGGCCGACAACCCACGTATGTTTATACATTTTATTACTAGACTTTTTTCATCATAGAGCTCCTGTAAGGTACCGTATTTGCCGGAGTATAAGAAGACTGGGCGTATAAGACGACCCCCCCAACACTTCCACTCAAAATATAGTGGAGTGGAGTTTGTTATATACTCGCCATATAAGACTACTCCCTCTTCCGCACACCTTCCACACACCAAATAAACAACAAACCAAATAAACAACAACCAAAAAAACAACCTGAGCATGTTAGCAGGGCTCACCTGAGTAAAGTGTCATGGCGACATCCATTCCTCTCTTCTGTGCTGGAAGCAGAAATCCATTTAGCTGTCCCTGGGTCACCTCCACTCAAATCCCATCTACCAATAGGAAGAGGCAGTAGCCCGGCCATGCTGTCTGCTTGGATAGGGAGTGGGGGTGGCGAGAGCACCCCTGTGGAGGATGCATAGCTGCATGGTTCTTTGTGCAGAGCACCACCTGCAAACAACCCCCTGACCAGTGGTCTACAGCATCATGGCGGACGCTTCCCAATGGCCATGCCAGAGACGAGCCACAAGAAAATGGCCGCCACTCATTAATAATAAACGGGCACAGGAAGAGGTGGCCACGCCCTCAACCCACAAACCATACCCACTTGTTGCTCCATCGTCACATCCTCACTACCGATGGCGACAATGCGCGGACGACAGGCGCCGCTGCGCGGGGGAGCAGGCGCGAGTGCGGGGAACAGTGCCATGCACCCCCACTTGGAAGCATGTTTTTCAGGGGCGGAAAGTCGTCTTATACGCCTGCAAATACGGTATATGCCATGTGCAAGAGCAATATGGATTTACAAAGACCCATCTTTCATTCCTGGTGGTGCTCCTGTTGCATAAAGGACAAAGCCTACACTACAGTATATTTACTTTAGCAGCCGGGGAAGGCCGCAAAATGCAGAACTTACAGGTCAAGCAGACAGCGTATACGCATGACCAACAATCCAAACACGGGATGCAGTGGACCTTTGATAACATTCACTTTAAAAAAAAAAAAAAAGGATTGTGTATTATTGCACTAACCTGCTGAGTTCTGGATTCAAATTACTGATCCATGACAAGCGCTCTGTGTTACGCCTGTAAAGGTACAAGAAAAACATAGAAATTCTCTTTGCTTTAAAGATGATGTATAGGTCATCAAACTGGCTTTTTCAATTCATTTCACCTTGACCGCATATAGGGCCTGATTCATCACGCACTATGACAGGGTGTGCCACATGAGCTTACATGAGCGCACACTGTCATAGGCGAAAACATTATTTAACAATTTTTGTGACCCTTAGCGCAGGAAAAGCTTATATTTACTAGTCAGGTACAGCCGCGCAGCAAACGGCAGTGTTTACTGACGCAGGACTCTCAATTCCCATAGGATATAATGGAAATTGACATACCTGTGTCTGTACAAGTAGCCGCACAGCACAGTGTTAGTTTCTTGTATGAAAGTCAATCTTTGCCCAGTAAGTGTATGTTATATGCGCCTGGATACGCTACATAATAGAATTATGATAAATATATGTTGCAATTGTAGGCACACCCTGGCGTAACCTATGTAGTAACAATGTTAAAAAGCAACTTCCTACTAGATAGCAACACTACCCTGGGGGCTTTACACTGGGTTGCGCACAATACCAACAGGATGTAGCGCAGGCAGGCGAAACCTGCGCTGTTGAGAAGGACGCACTGTCAATATAAGGCCCGATTTATCAAGCACTTCTGCACATCAGTGCAAATTAGAGTAGTAGAAAATATAATAAAATATATTTTTTTCACACTTGCACATGTTGCTGCACTGCAAGAAACACATTAACTAAAACATTAGAGGTGCAGCAACATGCTGGATAAATGACACTTTTCTAGTTTTCAAGGCATTGTCTGGCATAAGTGCTTGATAAATTAGGACCAAAGTGAAACAAACCTGGCATCTAAACAAGAATGAATGGAAAGTCTGGCATTGCACTGGCACTTTATATTTTATTGCTAGCTGTCCCACCTCACCTATCCCCACCTCTGCTTACCTCTTCTGCTCACCTTACCTTTTCCCGCTTCACCCCTGCCTGCTTTTTCCCATCTTAGCCCTGCCCACCTCACCTCTGCCCCTCCCCCCACTTATTCTAGGGTATTTTGTTTCTACTTTAATGGCCACTGGCCTGGCAGTGCTAGTATTTGTATTTTTACTGGTTATTGTATTTGCGGGTATACATTTCCCATCCTCAATTACCAGTAAAAAAACTAATTCTGGCACCGCCAGGCCAGTTAAAAGGTAAAAGAAAATATCATAGAAACATAGAAACATAGAAGGTTGACGGCAGAAGGAGACCATACGGTCCATCTAGTCTGCCCTTATGTCGGTCACGTGGCAACCCAAACTTCTTCCCACCTCATCCCTGCCCACTTCATCCCACCTCACCCCTGGGTACTTCATCCCACCTCACCCCTGCCTACTTCATCCCACCTCACCCCTTCTCACTTCATCCCACCTCACCCCTGCCTACTTCATCCCACCTCACCCCTGCCTACTTCATCCCACCTCACCCCTGCCTACTTCATCTCAAATCACCCCTGCTCACTCATTTTCACTTCACCCCTGCTCACTTCATCCCACCTCACCCCTGCCCACTTCATCCCACCTCACCCCTGCCTACTTCATCCCACCTCACCCCTGCCTACTTCATCCCACCTCACCCCTGCCCACTTCATCCCACCTCACCCCTGCCTACTTCTTCCCACCACACCCCTGCCTACTTCATCCCACCTCACCCCTGCCTACTTCATCCCACCTCAACCCTGCCCACTTCATCCCACCTCACCCCTGCCTACTTCATCCCACCTCACCCCTGCCTACTTCCTCCCACCTCACCCCTGCCCACTTCATCCCAACTCACCCCTGCCTACTTCATCCCACCTCACCCCTGCCCACTTCATCCCACCTCCCCCCTGCCTACTTCATCCCACCTCTCCCCTGCCTACTTCATCCCACCTCACCCCTGCCCACTTCATCCCACCTCACCCCTGCCTACTTCATCCCACCTCACCCCTGCCTACTTCCTCCCACCTCACCCCTGCCTACTTCCTCCCACCTCACCCCTGCCTACTTCCTCCCACCTCACCCCTGCCCACTTCATCCCACCTCCCCCCTGCCTACTTCATCCCACCTCCCCCCTGCCTACTTCATCCCACCTCCCCCTGCCTACTTCATCCCACCTCACCCCTGCCTACTTCATCCCACCTCACCCCTGCCTACTTCATCCCACCTCACCCCTGCCCACTTCATCCCACCTCACTCCTGCCTACTTCATCCCACCTCACCCCTGCCTACTTCATCCCACCTCACCCCTGCCCACTTCATCCCACCTCACTCCTGCCTACTTCTTCCCACCTCACCCCTGCCTACTTCATCCCACCTCCCCCCTGCCTACTTCATCCCACCTCACCCCTGCCTACTTCATCCCACCTCCCCCCTGCCTACTTCATCCCACCTCCCCCCTGCTCACTCGTTCCCACCTCACCCCTGCCCACTTCATCCCACCTCACCCCTGCCTACTTCATCCCACCTCCCCCCTGCTCACTCGTTCCCACCTCACCCCTGCCCACTTCATCCCACCTCACCCCTGCTCACCTTTTCCCTCCACACCCATGCCCACCTCTACATATACAAAGCTTTAAGCTTTCTTGCAGTGTTTTTGATGCTTTCATTATATTGTTGCCCCTTGACATGGATCGATAAAACGATGCAGCCCTTAGACTCGACGTTGTGCACCCCTATGGTACATGGTCCACCCTGACCTTCCACCACTAACACCTTCCCCATCCCCAGTATGCCATCCCTGAGCATCAAAAATACATTTACCAACTAAAGAGGGCCCCAGCATCTGCCCGGGTTTGCTGGATGCTGACGCCAGCCCTGTACTGTACCTACATGGGCTGATTTAAGTTTTCTTTTGTCATCTGTACAGGTAGAATGACTGCAGTTTGCACATTGCTGCTTTTGAACGATTAAAAAAGCCCCAGGGGAATATACGTTGTTTAGGTAACTGAATGAGTTGCCTAAAGTCACATGACCACTTTGGCTCCATAACAGAAGGTGTTTGTCAAAATATAATACAGGTGATAAAACTACAAGCAACATTCCCACCTATGTATTTCACACATCCTGTTAACACTATTACAGGCTGCAATATGGTGCCTATATAGTAGGTGTGCATAAACTCAGGATATACAGTTTTATTGAGAAACAAGCAAATTACACAGTTTAACATAAATAAAAACACAAATACTTCAGATTTCTCCTCACAAATGTTGCAAGGAATGTTCTTGTATGCCTTCCTATTAAAAGAGGGGATTAGAAAAAAGGCAACTGTTCGCCAATTGACAGGAAACCTTAAAATGCAAGGTTGGAGTTTTTGGCTGCCAAAAGAATTCCAAGTATGTTTTTTGAGGGAATATTTAATGGCCAGCTGAGGTGTAATGAATGGATAGAGGCTCTGAATGAGGTGCCCCTATGAAACGGGAAATAAATTGCATTCCAGGGATGGATAATGTAAATACGGATGCCATCTCAGACTTCATGTCTTGGGTATGTTGCTGAAATCCACTAGCGAGCTTCTACGCATAAAAGAAAGGCAAATGTTTTGGTATGGCGCAGTAAATGTGAGATTAGAATTGTTTCTCTTTCTTGTGCTAATTATACTCTTGCTTGGAAGTTCAATATGTTTTAGGAAGAATTAGTTGGACAACAGCCTCTTGGTTGAAAACGATAGTGTTCGCCAGAGATGCACGAATTGCAGCCTGGGGGGGGGGGGGGGGGCAGTTGCAGCCCTCGGCATCCATAGTTAGAGAGCTGAGCTTGCCTTGCCTGCAGTACAAGCTAGTTCCAGAGGAAGGAAGTGAGGCACCATTCTACCCACCTACATACATACATACCACAGGGGCAAAGGAGGCAGCTGCTTCTGGGCCTGTGGCAGACACGGCCACTTGCAAGCTGCCTCCCCGTGGAGGTTAGAAAGAGCAATACTGCTATCTGGATCAGGGGCAATGGGGCTCTGTAACACAGGGCATTAGTAAGTGCCACTTCAAAAATACAGTGGTAAGTAAATGCCGTCCTGGTGTGTATGGCATACCACAAATGACCTTCCTAAGCCATCTACTTTATGCTGAGGACTTGGTTATGTGTGTGTGTGTGTATTTATTTAAGTCTGTGGGATTAGGTGTGGAGAAGTTATTTAACTGATGCCGAGGGTCCCACTATGAATTTTGCTATTGGGATGCTGTGAAACCTATGTACACCCCTGCACCTATGCTCACTTTTCCCACCTTACCTCTGTCCATCACTGTTTACTTCTTCCTATCAAGCTACTATTTCTATTTACCACTGCTTGCCTCATCTCTTTCTGTCTCACCTCTCCTCTCTACGCCTACATCACCTCTATCGACCTCTCTCTCCCCTTACCTATGCTTACCTCTCCATACCTCATCTCTTCCCGCTTCACCTCTCCTCTCCCTGTCTACATCACCTCTGCCAACTTCTTCCCCCGACCTCTGCTTACCTCATCTTTTCCCCCCCTCACCTCTCCTCTCCCTGCCTACATCACCTCTATCAACCTCTCTCTCCCTTACCTATGCTTACCTCTCCCCACCTCATCTCTTTCCGCCTCACCTCTCCTCTCTCTGCCTACATCACCTCTATCAACCTCTTTCTCCCCTTACCTATGCTTACCTCTCCCCATCTCATCTCTTTCCACCTCACCTCTCCTCTCTCTGCCTACATCACCTCTATCAACCTCTTTCTCCCCTTACCTATGCTTACCTCTCCCCACCTCATCTCTTCCCGCCTCACCTCTCCTCTCCCTGCCTACACCATCTCTACCAACTTATCCCCCCCTCAACCTCATCTCTTCCTGCCAGACCTCTGCTCACCTTTCCTCTGCCTGCCTACATCACTTCTGCTGACCTCTTCCTCCCCCTACCTATGCTTACCTCTTCTCACCTCACTTTTGCTCAACTCTCATCTCCCTGCCTATATAACCTCTGTAGACCTCTACCTTCCCCTACCTATACTTACCTCTCCCCACCATATTTGGGCGTCACCTTTGCCAAACTCTCCCCCCTCTGCTTACATAACGTCTGCCAACTTCTTCCCACCCTTACCTCCCCCTTCTCACATTTTCCCGCCTCACCTCTGCTCAACTATCCTCTCCAAACCTAGGTCACCTCTGCCCATTTCCCCCCCTCACCTCTGCTTACCTCAACTCTTCCCACTTCTGTTCTACACACTTTTCCCTTCTCACCTCTGCTCATCTTTGCATATACATAAAAGAATATGCAATACTTTACAATTAAAATATGCCTGCATAAACTGTTCTCACAGCTTGTTTTATTGCGGCCACTTGAAGTGGAATGATGAGACAATGGAGCCCTTAGATCAGAAATGTTTGTGCACCCCTGGTGTAGACAGGCTGTGTTTGTCGTGTGTCTAAGCAGCAACTACAATAGGTCAGTGTGTAGATCTGATATTGAAATTGTAATCACTGCTCTATGGGGAAATACTGCTGCTGTGTAGATGTAGATGATTCAGAAGTGCAGAGGTCTGTAAAGTGAACTGTTGGGAATGCCAAAGCACTTCGAGGCCCACTGATGCATTATATCTTCTAAGGTATTACATGCCTTCTTAGCCAAATCAAGGCCCATCGCATGACTTCAAAAATGGTTGTATCCGGTGTCTTGCACAAGCTGTTTTATGGGATCACTTCCATCTATACCTGTATCTATTCATTATCTTTCCTTTTTGCCAGAGCTAACTTCTAACTAAGCAGCAGGATTGTGCCCACAAGGCTCACCCACCTCAAATTTGAAAAGTGACTTCTACTGACAGGTGGCAGGGAGGTCCACTCACCCTCCCGCCCCTAGGAAATCCTGCTTGGGAATGCCCTCCCCTCCCAACAAAGTCTGCAGAAATACTAACCAATGCCAAATTCTATTACTTGTGGTAGCTGCCCTCAAACCTCATACCACTGCTGGCAACCAATTACAATGGACACCTCAGTAAACCTCATTGCTTGTTGGTAATCATGTAGGGCACAAGATCAGTGTGGCAGTTTAGACACAGTGAGTAGCTCTGCCTGATCTTGGGCTTTGCTTTAACGTAGTGCAGTGGGACATCCCTAATTGCAACACCCCAGTGTGTAGTACTAGTGGGAAGGTTGAAGAACAACGCCACCCCTGACTCTGGGCCATGCCACAAATTCATGAACTTGGATTTTGCTTTAGGCACTATTTACCCACAGAAGTCTAGTCTATTCCCCTGTCCATTTCCTTGGAAGACAGTTTCATGAAATCAGGATCTATAACCATGTGCACCTTTGTTAGCCGTCATCGTCATCACACTGAGATGTGCTTTGACATCCTGTCCTCATCAATGTTCCCAGGCAATCATGGATTCCTTTGGCTCCGGAAGCACAATCCCACTTTTCACTGATCAGCAGGAAGCGTCCAATTTCCTTCTGCTTTATGTTCAACTGTCTCAAGATCTTTATGTGCAGATGTGTGCACACTCTGAAGCTTAAAAGGCACAACCTGCATCATCACTCTGCTGCCTGATCTTCAGACACATGGTTTGCAGTGTTCCAGTTACCCTGCAATCTTTAGTCCTTATTGCTGTCACCCAGCTTCTTCAATTCCCTCTTTTGGATTTGCCCTTTACGTTACCTCAGCCCATTTGACTGATTTGATCTGATCTCTTGGACTGATTACTCAGCTTTAACCCTTGCTTGTGAACCTCCTCTACCTGCACTAACCATTGTTGTGACTACCTGATCTGCACCAGTGCTTATGACTGTCACGCTCTGGGTACTACAACAATCCACTTAGATAACTCCAGCCCTCTCGGTAAGACCTCAACCCCCAATCTCCGCAGCCAGCTTCACCTATAGGAGCCCCGCTTGCCGGGACGCAGAACACGCCTGCCCGGGATCGGTTGCCCCCAGGACTTCAATGGCTCAAAGATTGGAGTCTTACTGTTCAGAGGCCTTGAGAACCCGTGGCTGGAAGTGGTATTGAGTAGCCCAATCGCTGAGCGTATAACGGAAGTCCAAACAGGCTTAGGGTCAGCAACGGAAGTTCTGAGATGGCAGCGGTACAAAAGGGTTGGACAAATCGTGGTCGAGGATCAAGCAGAGGTCGGCAACAGGAGATCAGATCGGGGATGGTCAAACACAGGCGAAGGTCGGCAACAGGAACACAGATCGGGGATGGTCAAACACAGGCGAAGGTCGGCAACAGGAACACAGATCGGGGATGGTCAAACACAGGCGAAGGTCGGCAACGGGAGTTCAAAGACAATCACAAGAGACTAGCAGCTAACTAGGTTCTAGGCGCTATCACAGGCAATTCCCAACTGAGGGGGAATTGCTTATATAGGGAGAGACAGAGAGGAGGGTGAGAGTGATTGGTGCACTTATGGTCCAGGCCAGGATTGGCCTGACTATACTCTAGCTGGGCTCATAGGCCCAAGGAACAATACTAGGGCTCATTGGCCCTGTCCCTGCAGGGCATTCCCCCCACCCCACCTGAGCTAATCACTTTCCCCCGGCGGCCGCGCTGAGAGCAGCGCCACCGGAGGACATAAGCAGAACTTGCTCGCGCGCGTGCGCGAGCACGTGTACGGGAGCCGGGGCCGGCACAGCAGCAGGGCGCTCGCGCGCCGGCAGAAGCAGCCGCTGCCCGGCGCGGCCGCCGAGCAGACACAGCCACCGCACCCGGCCACCCACGACCAGCGCTGGAACGGGGCCCAGGTAAGCGACGATTTCTGACAATGATGTTCTGACCTTGTATTGTTTACGGACTACTCTTCCCACATTACTTCTTAACTCAACCTAGCATTCCCTCTCTTTCAGGGGGGTCCACTGAAGACTAGGGTTGCTTCCAGGTTCCCAGGTTAAGTATTCTGTCAGATCCACCCTCTCACCAGGTTTGGGGCTTCACAGTTGCCCATACTCTGTGGTCCCGTCAGCCCACAAGGGACTTACATGCTTACAGTACTCACCCCACTTGTCAGCTTGACAGATCAAGCAGCCACACCATGAGAATTAAGGAAGGTCATTCACCTGGGGAAACCATGCTGCAGATCCTAACTTTAGCATTCCAGAATCTGGACAGTTATGCACAGCTTTAGCAGATTCACCCCAAATGGATCCTTCTCAGAATAACCCTGTGCCAGCTCCTGCAACCAACCCTGTAACATTGGCTCCTTCTTCATTTTCCTCCCAGGGTGGCTCTGCCTAAGTGATCCCTGGGGGATAGACACCCATTTCAGTGTCTAGATCTGTTTCAAAAACAGCTGCGTACCTACCCATCTAAAGAGGTTAGGGTCAAGTTCATCGTTTTCCTCATTCAAGGCCATCTGCATACTTAAGTGCTTCAACTCCCAGGGCAAAATGGGCCACAGTTAGCTACTTCTTTTCTGCCCTAGCGGACTGATGACCTGGACGGGTCATAGATACCCAATTGATTGATCCCACTCTCAAACACTAGTTCCACTCTGGTCTAGCCAAATGTCAAAGTGAACCAACAGTCAAAAATTACTTAAACCAGGCCAATACAACAAGTAGTGCTCATATGCATCCCTCCCCAGGGCAATTCAGATTGCTGCACATAAAAATGTATTTAGCTTTTTTCAACTCCTGCTGTGGATTTCCTGTTCCTGTACATTGTCAGTTATGTTAGTTGAATCCAGGCAGCAGCATGGCTGAGATGCTGGGAGAGGAAGCTCCAAAATGGCAGCTAGCACTAGCAAATCGGTGAATTCAGCTTTGGGTGGATGCAGGAGCAAATGTAAGTGCTGACAATGCTTCAGTATCTTGCATACAGATTTTTAGGGACTTTTCTTTTCCAACTGTGCCAGGGTGTTGGTCCGGTTCAAGGATAAGATTGCCCAGATGGGTATGCCTGCTTCTCTCGACTCATTGTACCAGCTCTCTACAAAAAATCGATCACTGCCTCAGGGAAAGGCAGTTGAAGAATTGGGAGCTCACCTTATCCTGGGTTCCTTCTAGGCCAGCTGTCCATCCTGCTACACCACCACCATCCTCTGTGGAGCCCATGTAGTGTCATGCCCTCATCTATCTCTCTCTCACACAAGGAGAAGCTCTGCTGATGAAGAACTATTCTATGTATGTATTGTGGGGCCGCAGCACATCTTGAGTCAATTGTACAGCATGCAAAACAGAACAGAGGCGATTTGTGAATATGTTCTATCCTCCTGTGCTAACCATGGTTGGTACTCCAACTTCCAAACTTATTGTTTTCCAGCTCCATGAAAAACAGATTGAGACCAAATCCATCCTCGACTCTGGGGCATGCAGCAACTTTGATTTTGCTTTAGTGTACCATCTGCCCACAGAAGTCTTATCTATGCCCCAGTCCATTTCAGTTCCTCCATCAAATCAAGGCCATCACCATCTGCACCTGACCTTTGCTGGCCAATATCACCACTCATGATACTGTGGAGTTGTGCTTTGACATCCTGTCCTTGCCGATGTTCCCGGCCATTCATTAAACTGGACCTTCACCCTGATTTATTGAAAAGCCCAAACCCTTATAAAATGATTCCCCAGCATCTAAAATTAATATATTTTGAGTTTTTAGTCACTTACTTATTATTCTTTCCCCCACTGGGCTGCAGCTCTGTTCAGGACTTTAGGATATAGGTGCCGCCATCTTACCTCAGAAGAATCACACTTACGGAGGAGAGGAGAGTGGGATAAACTACAGGGGGGCGGGTTATAGCTGTGCTTTGCTCAGACAGAGCATTGCTAGGGTCAGGAAAAGGTCAGCAATCCCAGAATGCAGAGCAGCACAATCAGAAGGCTCTTCCTATTTGCAGGCTGCCTGATGTTCCATGAGCCACCATCTTTGATGTTTAAAGGCTCATAACATGCAGTAGATGCAGGTAGGATGATTTTTAATGTAAGCAATCTGTATGTACAGTGTATGGTAAACATATAAAATAGACTCTTATTCAGAGTGAAGGACCGCTTTAAATCCTGTAGCTCCGGAAGCACTGGAAGTGTCCAGTTTCCTTCTGCTTTTTGGCCAACATTTTGCCTACAAATTTTTGGAAAACTCATTAGTCGTGATCAGTTCTAAAGACAAAGCCCCCAGTTACCAACTCAGAATCAGCAGTTACAGGAAGTCTTAGACTGCAATGGGGCTGAAATATCACCTCCCCACTATTAGACCTGATCGGGAGGGGTGACATGGGACTTGAAATTATGAGCGTTTATCTGTGGCAGACAAAAGGTAAGTATCAATTTTTTTTATTTTTTAGCCTAAACAATGACTTTAGGGAGGACCAAAGCCCTAAAAGGCTCTAGTCCATGATAATCCTTTCCCTAGGGGGCATCCCAAATCAGATATCCTTGCAGAGTGAAACGCTCCAGACCCACCGTTTGCTCGCCTCGATTTGGGATCTCACGGCAGCTAACTGCAGTACAGAGTATTGTGCTTTGGCATGACGCAGCATTCCCCTCCATCCACTCAGTGTGCCCTCACTGGTAGAACATAAGCTCTGCTGTGCATACAGAGCAGGCTTACCACTGCAGAGCAGTGTCTGGCCCTGGAGAAAGGGTTAGAACTGAGATAGGGAAAAAAATAGGTGTTGGTCCAATTTGGACAGTGGACCTATCAGAGTCTTTGATGGCCCTGAGGTCTAAAAGACTCCAGGGCCCACCGATTAACTCCCCTCAGGTGAAACCCCACTGATCATCCGCAAATACCTTTCCAGGCTATTGAATGCCATGTTAATGGACCACATCCCTAACAACTTGCGGGAGAGGAGTGCCTCCCCGCTTCCAGCCATTCAGATAGGCTTGGGGTGGGAGCACGCCACAGACCACAGGGAGCTGACCTTTCTCTATGCTGATCTCTGTGTGGAAACAGAGCTGTAAGCCATGCATTAATATGTAACGCAAACAATGCTGAGTGGACAAGAGCCAGTGCATGGGCCAGGGGATCAACGGAAAAGTGTGTTTTGAGGGCAATCTAGGGGGTTTCACATTATAAGCAAATGACTTAGAGAAATAACATTCATTCTTTCAACGTTCTGCACAGCAAACCAGACTTTTTTAAAATATTAGTATTTTATGAATGAAAAAAAGTACAAAAACACATATACACAAGACAATGTGATTTTTGTTTCTATTCTATTTATGTCTGGTTTGCTGTGAAAACAGTTTAAAGGGAAAATGTTATTTCTCCAAATTAAATTGCTTATAGATTGTTCCCCTGTCTAGCATGCGGGATTAGTATTACCGTACTTATTTCTGACTGACTGTGCTACATCATTATAAGAGGTTTCCAAGAGCTGGTCATGCCAATTGGGATGCCCCCACTGTTTTATATGATATTATTTATATAACAGACAACAGAATAGAGGGTCGGGTCAAGTGGGGGTTGACAATATAAAAGGTAATTGTAAGGTAATTTGGACAGCGCACCTGGAAAGGACAGTTGTACACAAAAAAAAAAGACTGGACTCGCTGTCTGATGTATGAGGTTCCTTCCACACTGGGGCAAGGTGATTGCGATTTCAATTGCCTTTGAATCACTCTCCAATCGCCCCTAAATCCCTACCTATATTGTCCTATTGTGTCACATAGGCAATTGCAATTGCTGGGCGTTTGCGGGGCGATTTGAACAATTTCAACACACAGCGTTTCCAGGCTGTTGATGGCCAAAAATGGTCCCATAGAAATCAATGAGATCACTACGCAATCGCTATTCAGTCGATATCGATTTAGTGATTCTGATGCAGCCAATCAGATTTCCTGTGTCATTTGTTTGTGGCACATTGAATAAAGTTGATTGATTCTGAAATTGCTATCACATCGTGATTGCTGGGAAGTCGCTATCTGATCCCTTTGCAATCGCTATACTTTGAAATTGCTAATCGCCTATGAAAATCGCTCTATAGCCTCGCCCCAGTGTGAATGGAGCCTTAGTGATGAGGCGTACCAAATCAGTTTAAAAATACAGAGTGAGCTAGATCATATCACATAGTGTACAGTATAACGTCACATAGAGTCAGTGATGGTGCTGAATGCATTTGAAAACGCAGTAAATCTGTGTAAATAGAGTGAATTCAAATACCCTCAGTTACATCACTGAGGGCAGGGTTATACCCCTAACTGTAGTAGCAACCCAGGAGCAGATTGTGTTTAACCCTTAGGTTTATGGCAGATTATACCGCAATCAGTGTGGTTTGATGCCCTGACACGTTTTCTGTGGGTTGTCATCCGAGGGCCTGGAGAGTTGCCCTGCTGGGCTGAATCATTTCAAGTGTGATTAATTTTAGCTTGTAAGAAAGTGGATTCCTAGTGGGGCAGGTGCCAGTGGTCTGCAGTGCATCTGTCCGGGGGCGCTTCTTAAAGTGGACCAAAACCCACGCCGATCGGCCTGGGAATCTATAAGATACCTGGCTCGATTGATCCTGCCCCCACGGGGCATTCCACATCGGGATGCCCCACTGTGTGAAACCCCCCAGGTCGCCCCATTCACTTACCTTCTTTCCCAGTCTAACGGTGGCTGCCCAAGCCGCGGCTGCATACCTGCTATCCCTCTAGCATGACACATGCCCGCGCAAGGCATTTGCAAATTGCTGGCGTGGGCACCCTCCCTGTTAGAGGGAAGCGGAGGATGCGGCCGTCAGCTCTGAACGCGCTGATTGGACGAGCGGCCGCAGATGTGCCATAGGACCGGGAAGAGGTGAGTTGTCTTAGGCGATCTGGCTGGTTTCATGCAGCGGGACACCCTCGATCGGGGTGCCCCAGGGGAAGGATCAAAACTCAGGATAGTCAAAATCCTGGGTTTTGGTCCACTTTAAGATTGTGAGTGAAGAATCCTAAGAGGCACCAGCAGACAGATGCGCTGCAGCCACGGGAAGGGGCCTGCCTTTCCGCAAATGGACCGCATAGTGTACCCGCCGAGGACCTTAAACGGCCCCCTCTTTCCAACTTTTGTTACCCTCGGACACTATATTCTTCCAGCACCACAGTGTGCACTTCCAGCTCGAGAACCTGGTCCCTACCATCTGCCCCATTGGGAATCCACTTTCTATGGACTGCTGAGCTAAGATCAATCACACTTGAAGCTATTTAGCACAGCAGGACGAATCTCCAGGGTCTCTGATGATGCCCCCAGGGCGAAATGCGTCAGGGTATCAAACCACGCTGATTGCAGTATAACCTGCCATAAACATAAGGGTTCAAGACAATCTGCTTCCAGATTGAACCTCCACTTACCTTGCTACAACATTTAAGGGTATAACCCTGCCCTCAGTGATGTAATTGAGGATATTTGAATTCACTTGATAAAGATTTACTGCATTTGTAAAATGCATACAGCAATGTTTTATGACCATCACTGACTCTATGTAACATTATACAGTATACTATGTGACATGATCTTGTTCACTCTGTATTATTAAACTTATTTGGTACACCTCACCACTAAGGCTCTTCTTTTGACCTCATACATGTAAGCAGACAGCGAGGCCAGTCTTATATTTCCAAGTATTTGTGTACAATTATTTATATAACAGCCCTGTGTTTAAAGTGGACCCATCACCAGGATTTTCGCTATCATGGCGATCTTTGTCTCTGGGGCACCGTGTGGCCTCTGTTGGGGGGTTCACACAATGGGGCATCAGCAATCGGCCCAGCCAGCCCTGGAGTATTTTAGACTCTATGACTGGCCATGGTGGTTATTGGTCCACTTTAAGCTTTAATAAATAAAATGGTATTATTTGCATATACAGTAACTGTGGGGTGGGCCTCCAGAGTCGGTTCCCCTAGTAGGCCTCAGACTCCCCAGTCCGGCACTGCAACAAAGTAATGAATGTTAGCAGGATAGAAAGGAAGGAAGCAGTCCCTAGTGGGGCTAGGAATACTGTTCATTCATTTTTGTATATATGAGATTCACGGGTGTCATTGAAAGAAAGGAAAAACTCTTAAATGGGGTCACGGGTCTTAACAACCAAACACTGTATCTAACCCTTGCCTTATGCATGACTAAATCACATGCTATGACACCTTCTCATTTTGCAACTAAGCTGTATTCTGTATATTAGCTTAGGTTCTGAGAAGAGTCCCAGTGTGAGCACAGACAGTGTGTAATGTGCTGTGCGCTGTCCACCCAGTTGTCGGCTGATGAGTGACGCATTGCACCCCCTGCCAGTTTCTTCCAGCAGCTAAGAAATCTTTTAACCCTTTACCCCTCTGTAGTGATAGAATACGCAGATTAGTATTATTTACAAATACAATAATACACTTTTTATATATAATAATACATTTTAGTGTACCCACTGTATAATCCATTTGCTTAAAGTGGACAAAAACCCAGGATTTTGACTATCCTGGGTTTTGGTCCTTGCCCCCCCGGGGCACCCCGATCGGGGGTGCCCCGCTGTGTGAAACTCCCCAGGTCGCCGAACAAATTCACCTCTTCCTGGTCCTACGACACATGTGCGGCCGCTCATCCAAAAAGCATGCTTGGAACTGCTCTAGCCCCTTAGTTTAGGAGCTTGTTTAATACCGGCGGATCCGAGCGTGCTGGCTGCTGCATCCCCCGCTACCCTCTAACAGGGAGCATGCCCACTGGCCATTCTCAAATGCCTGGTGCAAGCAAGCGCCCTGCTAGAGGCATAGCGGGGATGCGGCCACTGCTTGCACATGAGCCGTTGGCCCGGGAAAGAAGGTGAGTGTATGGGCGACCTGGGGGGTTTCACACAGCAGGGCATCCTGATTCTGAATGCCTTGGGGGTAGGGAATCAATCAGCCAGGGAACCTTATAGATTCCTGGGTCAATCTCTGTTGGTTTTGGTCCACTTTAAAAGCGCTCTATCACAAAAATAGTCTAATATTAAAAGATGTCTGTATAAACATGCTGGATAGCAAGGAGGAGTCAGTGATATAACTAAAAGTGACTGAACCCTAGTAAAAACAATAAATGTCGCCTCTTCAGGGCTCATAGAGTAACCTTTTTTTCTGTCATTTTAATTAAACTTTGACGGGGTGCGTGCCCATGCCGGCCATTCACAAATGCCTGCTGCGGGCGAATGCCCTGCTAGAGGTATAGCTATGGCGGGCGCTGTTGGATCAGGGAGAAGGTAGGTTTTTTCGAAGGGTTTCATACAGCGGGGCATCCCGATTCGGGGGGGGGGGGGAATCAGGCGACCATGGGTTTTGGTCCACTTTAAAATGGAACAAAACCCTGATCGGATATTCTGACCAATTTATATGCCCTGCATTAAAACAAAGTAGGCAGAGAATTAAAGTGATCTTATACCCAGAAAGGACGTTTATGTAGTCACCTTCTATCCCCAGCCCAGTGCCCCAAAACAGCCTGTGTTTCTTTTTTTTATTAAAGCATTTGCCCAATATTCATAACAACACTAACTGGAAGCAGTCGGCCACATTGCTCCCTGGCCAAGCAGCCCCGCCCTCAGAGATAATACATTCAGTTTACAGTAGACACAGCTCAGCAATAGGGAGCCACTCAACCTAACTGCCATTATTACAGAGTCAGCACCGTGAGAATTTCTTGTCTCACGTTTTTGTTGTATAATGTTTTTCTTGACCGTTCAGCACCATTTTTAGCTGTGCACATTATGTAAGAATTTGCACAGCTAAACATTGTGCTGTATTGCACTAAGGAAAAAAAGTATAAAAGAAACGTGAAAAAAAACACATTCTCACACAGCAAAATCAGCCCTATAATGGCAGTTTAGTAACTGAATGAATTAGCATATGGCTGCCATTCACCATAACACTACTTATTTTTATCAATATTGGAATTAGTAACAAAAATAAAAAACACAGGCTGTTTTGGGGCACTGGGCAAGGGATAGAAGGTGACAACATGAAGTTCCCTCTTGAGTATAGGTGCACCTTCAGCATCATTTAATGAAAAGCCCAAACTCTTAAAAAACTATTCTCTAGCATAAAAAATGAATACATTTTACATTTTTAGTAATTTACTTATTATTCTTTCCCCCGCTGGGCTGAAACACTGTTCAGGACTCTAGGATATGGGCGCTGCCATCTTGGCTCAGAAGCTTCACAAACTGAGGAGACGAGGGGTGAAAACTGCAGGGGGCGGGGTTATAGCTGTGCTTTGCACAGACAGAGCAGAGCAGGGGTCAGGAAAAGAATAGCAATCCCACAATGCAGAGCGGCACAGTCAGAAGACACTTCCTGTTTGGAGGCAGCCAGAGACACCATGGGCCGCCATCTTGGTAGGTTAAAGGTTTAGAAAATGCAGTAGATGCAGGTAGGATGATTTTTTTTTATAATAAATCTTTATTGAGATGAACAGGACATCAAGGCACAAAAAGATTGACAAGTCAACAACAGTACATTTTCCAAGAGCAATACAGATGTAATCCAATAGATTGCCATTCCTACGTTCTCTTCCTCGCTTTTACATCAGGGAGACTTAAAGCGGACCTTCACTCTGAATAAGAGTCTATCTTATATGTTTCCCACACCCTGTACATACAGATTGCCCACATTAAAAATCATCCTACCTGCATCTACTGCATGTTATGAGCCTTTAAACATCCAAGATGGCGGCTCATGGGCCATCAGGCAGCCTGCAAACAGGAAGTGCTTTCTGACTGTGCTGCTCTGCATTCTCAGTAAGTGTGATGCTTCTGAGGCAAGATGGCGGCGCCCATATCCTAAAGCCCTGAACAGAGTGGCAGCCCAGTGGGGGAAAGAATAATAAGTAAGTGACTAATAACTTAAAATATATTAATTTTAGATGCTGGGGAATCGTTTTTAAGGGTTTGAACTTTTCAATAAATCATGGTGAAGGTCCGGTTTAACTCTCTTGCCCCATTCTAAAAGGTCTGCCTCGACGCCTCTGTCCATCAACTAATCTATTAAAGAACAGGGGTATGAAAAAAGGGATAGAAAAGTAGGGTAGGAAGGAAGACCAAGACCCCCGTCTCCCTCACCTCCAGACGGTAGGAGGAAGAGCAAAATGCAGGCGGGGAGGAAGGGAAGCCAAGGTGAGGAATAGTAGGTAATGGACTCCAAAAGCCCCCCCAGGCCACCAAGGCAACCCCCAGCAACGCCTCCATAAGGCCCATTGACAACTGGGGCCCCAGGCCGAGTGGTCCGTGTCGGGCGCTCCCCATCGATTTCGCCCTCCAAGTGTCTCCCCAGACAGCTCAGGCTTCATTAAGTAATCTCTTGCAATCATCGGACTCTATGAACATGTTCCACTGCAGCCAGAGGATCCAATGCCTCTCCTCTGTGCATCTGAGGGTGGCCGTCAGGTCTTCCATTCGCCTGATGTCCTCTACCCCTTGAATCCAATCACTAATGGAGGACGGCGTGGAGGACTTCCATCGGGCTGGTATGCATGCCCGAGCTGCGTTCACCAAGTGGATGGAGAGAGATTTCCTGTATTTTCCAATTGATCCGCTGAGTGTAGGAGAAGGGCTTCTGGCGAGAGAGAGACAGACTCTCCCGTTATCTTACCAATCCATTTTACAATGTCCCCCCGCTTTATCTTCTCGCATTCCCAGAAGATATGTAGGAGGGAGCCATGGTTCCTCTCACATCTCCAGCAGAGGGGGAACACTGACGACTTAGGATTTTATAGCCCGCCTCTTGGTATGTATTACTGATTGACGCACGTTGTGACAGCTCGAGGATCTTCCTTACTTGGGAGGTAGGATGATTTTTACTGTGAGCAATCGGTATGTACAGGGTGGGGGGAAATATATAAAATAGGCTGATAGGAAGAAGCAAGACAAGATGGACACCTCAATGCGAGGCCGCCGAAGATGGAAGAAGGAATCGCTGTGCCCCCTGCCCTTGGTAAGTATTAAGATGTCTGCGCTGGACAGAGAAGCTGCAGGGGAACACTGGGTCTACACAGAGGAGCTGTTGGGAAAGATAGACTATTTTTTGCAATTGCCTAGACAAAGCTTTTAAATCCTGGGAAAGGGCTACAAAAGAGAGGCAGGATCTTAGCTTCAACATCTAAATTCAGAATACCAGCAAGATGATCCTCTGCGTGGCGGGGGGAGGGGGGGGTATAATATGATTTGTTTTCACACAGAGCCGAAACAAACCATTTCAAGTGAATCCAATGTCAAAAAAGACTTTAGGTGTGTGTAATACGCTACTCTAGGGAAAAGTAAAGGATGACAAGAGGGGGAAGGTTAGGTTAGTTTAGTTTAGTGTCCCTGTGAACCAGGACCTTTTCTGGCACATAGCTGCAAGAGACAGTTTAGGTCTGCTTTAAAGCAAGCAAAAACCTTGTCCTGCTTACACTTAGGTGAAATTTGTTTCAAACCCTTAATATAGCCATAAATCTGACCTCGGCTCTTGCTCCCACTACACATGCACAGGCCTCTGATGGCATCCCTAGCAGTCTGGAGGGAGCAGCCAAGAGCAGGCACCCTATACATGCAGAATAGATACTATGCCCAGCAATTGATTCTGATTGGAGGAGAGCCTGTAAGGGGGACCAAAACCAGAGAGGGTTAAAGTCAAAATCCTGGGTTTTAGTGCTTTCCACGGGGGCACCCTGTGGGCTGCAACTCTGTTCAGGACTTTAGGATACGGGCGCCGCCATCTTGATTCAGAAGCATCACATACTGAGGAGAGCGGGATAAATACAAGGGGGGTGCACAGACAGAGCAGAGCTGGGGTCAGGAAAAGGACAGCAATCCCAGAATGCAGAGCAACACAGTCAGAAGACACTTCCTGTTTGCAGGCTGCCTGATGTTCCATGAGCCGCCATCTTGGATGTTTAAAGGTTCATAACATGCAGTAGATGCAGGTAGGATGATTTTTAATGTGAGCAATCTGTATGTACAGGGTGTGGGAAACATATAAGATAGACTCTTATTCAGAGTGAAGGTCCGCTTTAAATCCAGTAAAAGAGTAAAAGCCCATTCGGGCTTCCTATGGCGGATTTTTACCTGGGAAGAGGGGAAAAAGGAAGGAGGGAGAGAAAGCAAGAGAAAAGAAAAAAAAGGAAGAAGGCAGAGTAGGAAGAAATGGGACTGAAGTAATTATTGTCTGGAGTTTCGCTTTAACATGAGCGGAATGGCGGCCCCGCACTTTCCTAATCAGCTGATATAAACATTGCCCATAGGCCGCCCCGCTAACCCCGCCCACACCGTCTTCCTATTGGTTACACTACGTGTCTTTCACGCCCTAACCAGCGCCCTCCCCTTCGTCTCCTGTCATTCCAACAGCCAATCTCCCCGGGCTATAGGGTGGATGACGTCATCGGTTGCCAAGAGGAATCCAACGTGCGAGCTGTCAAGCTAGCGAGTCGTTCTTTACCGTCCCCGTTCCGTGACCGTAGGAGATACCGTTCGGCGGACACCAAGCCTGGCTCCCGGGCGGCCTCGCGGCGGCACCTGCTCAGCGGGATCCGGGCTCTGGACGCTGACGTCATCAGCTGGGCCTTCGCGCGGAGAGATCCGCCCTCTTCAGCCCCCCGAGTTGCAAAGAGGTGAAGCGGCTGTGGCGGAGGGCCACCGACAGAAGCGCTTCCCTACAGCCCGGGTCTGGGGGGCTGTGCTGAGACCGAAAAAGAGTTCCGCCGGGTCCTATAGCGAGAGCCGAGAGAGACTGAGGGCTGAGCGGCTCCAGAGAAAGGCGACATTATTATATCCCACTGTGGCCGGGCACAGGGACACGCGAGCCCCCCGGGTGAGTACACCCACCTACACTATACGGGGCTGAGGGAGGGGGAGGGGCTCTCCTATCCATGTGCTGTCATTGTTTTTATTCCATGCTGGAGCTTCCTTCTGTCATTTCCTGCTGTTTGGGGAGGGGGCTTTATTATAAAATAACTATACCTGCCCCACCTATATGACAGACCTGCCTGCCTGTCTGTTCTGCCCCCTTCAGGGTGACCCCTGACACAGGACCCCATTATTGCCCCCTGTCATCAGCTTCCTTCTGTCATTTCCTGCTGTTTGGGGAGGGGGCTTTATTATAATAAAACTATACCTGCCCCCCCTGTATGACAGACCTGCCTGCCTGCCTGTCTGTTCTGCCCCCTCAGGGTGACCCCTGACACAGGACCCCATTATAGCCCCCCTGTCATCAGCTTCCTTCTGTCATTTCCTGCTGTTTGGGGAGGGGGCTCTATTATAAAATAACTATACCTGCCCCACCTGTATGACAGACCTGCCTGCCTGTCTGTTCTGCCCCCTTCAGGGTGACCCCTGACACAGGACCCCATTATAGCCCCCTGTCATCAGCTTCCTTCTGTCATTTCCTGCTGTTTGGGGAGGGGGCTTTATTATAATATAACTATACCTGCCCCACCTGTATGACAGACCTGCCTGTCTGTTCTGCCCCCTTTAGGGTGACCCCCTGACACAGGACCCCATTATAGCCCCCTGTCATCAGATAGTGACAGCTCCCAGCATGCCCTCAGCCCCACTACTCCAGATCCAATGAGGGTCCCCATCAGTGCAGACCCCTGTCGTGCTACCAAGACCTCCCTCCCTCCGTCCCGGCCAGAAGCCGACTGGCCATAGGAGGAACTGGGGGAATTCCCTGGGGTCTGCACTGTTTTAGGACCAGTTGGGCTGCTGCTTATGGCACCCCATTCAGTTCCTGCTCCCAGCACCCCTGTATCTGGCCCCACTGTACCCTTCTAGCACAGCTCATATTCTGCCCCCAGTGTTATAGCCAGGGGCGGACTGGCCATAGGGAGACCCGAAAAATTCCCGGTGAGCCGCACTGCTTTGGGGCTAGACTGGCCACTGATATTTCCCCAGGGAATCCTGAATCGGGATGCTCAGCTGTGTGAACCCCCCCCCCCCAGGACGCCCGAACACATTCACCTTTCCTTGGTCCAACGGCGCATGCATGTGCTCTCGCGTTGCCTGCTGAACTGACGTAACTGGACAGGCGGCTCTCATTGTTTTCAATGGGGAGCGCACGCTGCTGCATCCTCTGGTGAGTTTAACTGGGCGAACTGGGGAGTTTCAGACAGCAGGGCATCCCAAATCGAGATACCCCCAGGCAACGGGACAAAACCTGATAAACTCAAAATGATGGATTTTGTCCCTCTTTAACATCCATATTCAATCCTTGCCCGTTTTGTCTCCCTCTCAGCTCCCTGTACCCTGCCCAGCTGTACCCACAAGCCAAGGAATCCCACCCCCAATGCTTTAGCCTCAGCATCGTGGTGGTGGTGGTGGCGGCTTAGTAGGGATGTCTCGGGCCAGTCATAAGCTGGTAAAATCCAGGGCTGATTTTTGACCCAGTCCTTCACTAGGTATAGCGTCAGAATTATGGCTGTACCCACCCCTGCCATTATCCTTGTTATCCACCCGTGTTCATCACTTGCCCCTGTAATGATTTAGCCTCAGCCCTGGAGGACATATTGGCTGAATGGGCCAGTAAAATCCCAGGCTCTTTTTTGGCCACAGTCCACCACTGCTCCCAGCCTCTGTATATATGCAGAGGCCGCTTTATATCATGATCTGATTTCCAAGGTCCCTGAAGAAGTGGCCTCGCAGCCACGAAATGAGAGTGTTACGCCGAGTTCTTGCCATCTCTTATTCTCATCTGCCATCTCAGGTTCTGTCTCTCTTATTCCCTTCATGGTACGACACCTCTTTTTCCTAAGGGGGGCACAGTTTTATATATACAGTATTTATTTATTATTAGTATTATCTATATATCAATTTAAACCCCTAACTATTTTAAACGTGTTTCCTCTTTTAAATAAAAGGAGCCTTTAGATTTGGTTGAGCAGAGTGCTGACCTTACTGCCCCCTCACCCCACACCCTGCACTGTGTGTCTGGAGCTGCTGTTACTAATAGAGACACACTTGTGGATGTTTTGCAAGCTTTTTTTCATTTCACTAGAGCAGTAAGGGGGTTAATGTTCTGCTAAAATAAATTGCAGTCTATGTCCAGACAGAAAAGTAAAAACCTAGATACTCACCCCCTGTCCCCAGGGCATCCACATTCGCCCCCCCCCCCTTCCTTGTACAGAGGGAGCGTGTTGAGGCAGTAAATGGAGCTGTGTTCTCCATACACTGTAATAACGGAGGAGGAGAGGAGACTCTTCCTCCAGTTTGCTTTGTGAACAGGCTCCTGAAGTATCCCTGAGAGCATGTGCATGTACCCTGTAGAACCCTTCTGCTGCCTCATTTTTTTGGGGGTCCCCAAAATTAATGGACTTCTGAAGGGACCCTCACATTGGAATATGAATGGACTAGTCATCATCTTCTGCCGAGAAGGCTTTGCATAAGGGACAGTCCAGTTCACTGGGAGGTTTTGAGAAATATAAAGCAGGCTGAATAATGGTGAAAGATCCCTGACAGAACGCAGGATAATTTAACCCTTTACTTGGAATGTCCCTTTAATGTCTTTTAAAGCAGACCTACACTCCTTCTGGCAACGTTGAGCCAGGAAGGGGCCTGCATCACAGGACACTAACCTAATTACTCCTTCAGTGACCCCTGCATAAGTGAAATATTCACCATTTCCAATTGGAGCTCCACCTGGGGATAGAAAGCAGCTGCACGCCTGTGCAGAAGCTGCAACCTCTCCAGTAGGTGCTATGCTTCATTGCTCTGTGTAGCTTTTCCTGTCCCCATTATACAGAGTCACGCGGGCCTGCTAAGGCCTGTAATTTTGACTTTCCCGGGCTTTGTTACATGCCCACAGGGCATTGGGATGCCCTACTGTGTGAAACCGCCTAGTTCAGTCATAAAAACTCACCTTTCCATGTTCCAAGGTCCAATGAGAGCCGCCTGCCATGGCTATGTCTTTCAGCAGGCGGCTCTCAATGACTTAAATGGGAAGTGCACCCTGCCACATCTCCTGCATCCCCAGGCATGGGCTCCCACCCATCTGAATAGCTGCCCACTGGTGGGTTCCCCTTTAACTGTAGGGCCATCCCTACAGGATGTTAAGAGATGTAAAGTCCTTTTTTCTTCTGAAGGTCCGCTTTAATAGAAGCGTTGGCTTGTATAATCATTATTGTGGTGGTGCAGTTACATCTATTTTGGGCTGGACTGGAGGATCTGGTGACTTCCAGGGACAGTTCTGGTTTTCAATCTGCTGTATGGAAATCTGCTTATCACATTGCCTGTATGTGTGTTTGGGAACTTTCTCTCTACTGCTGGCCTGCACTTGGTGTAAGTGACCTACGCCAAGAGAGGTGGGTAGAGGAGCATTTCCTGTTTGGCCTTGGTATGATGTCATCCTCACTCTGTGTCATAGTCCTTTGAGATGTTTGGGCTCTAGCAACAATGTGTCCAGGAAGTCATTGTGTGAGCGTTGTAGTTTCTATGTGTCTGGGTAAAGGCGAGAGGTTACCATTACCTAATTACAACCCTTGTATTGTGACTATCATAGGTGGTCAGTAAGCTGCTGTGCCCAGTCTTAAGGTTGCCAGCAGATCCTTTTAACCCTTTCGCTGCCAGCCTACCTGGAGTTTTTGTCACCCTTGGTGCCAAACCGTTTTGCACTATTTTGCGCTCCCCATGTTCAAATGTGATTTTTGAAGGGATTTCCAGGGATTTCCCAGGGAAATGATATATTGTTTTTTTCAGCAGAGTCTGGGCTTTAACATGAAATGTCTTGTTTGTAATTTTTTAGGGGTATTCTCAATATTTTTGGGTGAAATATGTGAAAAAAAAATAAAAAAAAAATACATTTTTACAATTTGTAGTTTTTTTTGTAATAAAAAATGTAAGTTTTTCAATAAAATCTTATTGCGTGTGAAATCCCAATTTCTCCCAGTTACAGCGGTACCACATATGTATAGGTAGACACCCTTTCCTGCCCAGGAGACTCCCCCAAACTGAAACAGCGCTTTAGGGAATTTTCAGATAAAATACAACTATGCTACGCAATATGCGCACCTTGCAGTTCTTCCAGAAAAACAACCCTTTACATTTGAAATACCCCCAACAAACTATATATTCTCTGGAAGTACACACCTCAAGCTTTCTAGGCGTACCAGGCTTGTTGATGTGCCCATAGTTTTCTGGAAGTAATCCCTCATTGTATTCTTTGGTTGCAAAGAGTTTCCCTAAAAAAAGGATAAAAAAGCAGAATCAAAGCCACATTTTCCTAAAAAAACTATGCGCAAACAAGAAAAAACAAGTATAATCTGAAAAAGCAACATCCCCCGAACAGAACAACACCCAACATGCATAGGTTCTGTCAAGGGAAGAGTTGCCAAACACCCCAAAGTAAAGCATGTGCGTAACGGTAATTTTACTTGAAAATTTCAGCTCTGCAGACAAAGTGCGCACCTTGCGATTTTTCAACCAAAACAACCCTTTACATTTGGAATATCCCCCATAAACCATATATTACCTGAAAGTACACATGTTAAGCTTTCTAAGCGTACCCAACTTGTTGTAGTGGGCTCATCTTTCTGGAATTAATCCCTCAAAGAATTCTTTGGTTGCGCAGGGTTTCCCTAAAAAATGTATAAAAAAGCTGAATAAAAAACACCTTTTCCTAAAATATAAATATGCAAACCAGAAAAAAACAAGCTAAGTCTGAAAGCGCAAGGTCCCCCGAACAGAACAATACCCAACATGCATAGCTACCTTTAACCATTTTAATTGCCAGCCTACTTGAGATTTTGTCACCCTCTGTTGACAGGTCATTTTTCCCCATTTTGCGCCATGTTTTGCGCCATGTTTTGCGCCATTTTTGCTGGAATTTTCAGGAAAATTATACATATATTTTCTGCAGCAGAGTTTAGGCTTTAACAAGAAATGTCTTGTTTGTAAATTTTATTTTGTTTTTTACAATATTATTAAGTAAAAAATAAATAAATAAATAAATAAAATTTTTTTTAGAAAATTGACTCCTTTATTTCAAATAAAAAATGTATTTTATTAAGGAAAATCATATTGCATGTGAAAGCCCCATTTCTACCGATTAGAACGGTACCACATATTTATCGGTAGCCCCCCGTTCCTGCCCAGGAGACCCCCCTAACTGAAACAAGTACTTTATAACATTTACAAATAAAATACAACTACCATCCACACTACAAAGGGTTAAATCGAGAAAAAAAAATGACATAGGGTCCCCCCTCCCAGGGGGGCGGACCCCATTTTTTTTTGGAATTTTAAGGGTTAAAAACCCTTAAAAATCCAAAAAAAAAATGAAATGGGGTCCCCCTTACCCATCATTACCAGCCCGGGACCAGCTATGGGGGCTTGTAGGCACAGAGTGGGGGGGCCAGCTTTTGTGGCCCCCCCACCCTGCAGCCTACGAGCCCACATAGCCTGTGTGGGCCCGGGCTCTTCTGCCCCCCCCTGGGCTTTGGGGAGGCAGGTAATTGGGGGTGCCGGGGGTTAATGGCAAGTCACCCGCTGCGGCAAGCGGGTGACATGCCATCCCCCCAGCCTTGTGAACTGGTATAGGGGTCATGGACCCCTTACCAGTTCACAAGGGGTTAAATGTAAAAAAAAAACACAGACACACAAAAGAGAAAAAAATATTTTATTAATTTTTTTTTTTACACTGTACTCACCTCCCATCCATCCTGGAGCACTGTGTCCCTCGGCGATCACTGGCTTCTGCTCACCTGCTGGAAGCCTTTTATAGCTGCTGGATGACAGAACACAAAGAGTTTATTAAAAAAAAAAATGACATAGGGTCCCCCCTCCCAGGGGGGCGGACCCCATTTTTTTTTGGAATTTTAAGGGTTAAAAACCCTTAAAAATCCCAAAAAAAAATGAAATGGGGTCCCCCTTACCCATCATTACCAGCCCGGGACCAGCTATGGGGGCTTGTAGGCACAGAGTGGGGGGGCCAGCTTTTGTGGCCCCCCCACCCTGCAGCCTACGAGCCCACATAGCCTGTGTGGGCCCGGGCTCTTCTGCCCCCCCCTGGGCTTTGGGGAGGCAGGTAATTGGGGGTGCCGGGGGTTAATGGCAAGTCACCCGCTGCGGCAAGCGGGTGACATGCCATCCCCCCAGCCTTGTGAACTGGTATAGGGGTCATGGACCCCTTACCAGTTCACAAGGGGTTAAATGTAAAAAAAAAACACAGACACACAAAAGAGAAAAAAATATTTTATTAATTTTTTTTTTTACACTGTACTCACCTCCCATCCATCCTGGAGCACTGTGTCCCTCGGCGATCACTGGCTTCTGCTCACCTGCTGGAAGCCTTTTATAGCTGCTGGATGACAGAACACAAAGAGTTTATTAAAAAAAAAAATGACATAGGGTCCCCCCTCCCAGGGGGGCGGACCCCATTTTTTTTTGGAATTTTAAGGGTTAAAAACCCTTAAAAATCCAAAAAAAAAATGAAATGGGGTCCCCCTTACCCATCATTACCAGCCCGGGACCAGCTATGGGGGCTTGTAGGCACAGAGTGGGGGGGCCAGCTTTTGTGGCCCCCCCACCCTGCAGCCTACGAGCCCACATAGCTAAGTGGGCCCGGGCTCTTCTGCCCCCCCCTGGGCTTTGGGGAGGCAGGTAATTGGGGGTGCCGGGGGTTAATGGCAAGTCACCCGCTGCAGCAAGCGGGTGACATGCCATCCCCCCAGCCTTGTGAACTGGTATAAGGGGTCTCATGGACCCCTTACCAGTTCACAAGGGGTTAAATGTTAAATAAAAAGACACAGAGACATAAGATATAAAAGATCTTTATTTTTTTTTTTTTTTACTTTACTCACCTCCGATCCTGTGTCCCCCGGCGATCTCCGCTGACAGCCTGCTCGTGTGTTTGAAGGAGAGAGCCTGGGGAGGAGGGGGGGGCGATCTCAGCCCTCTCCTCCTCCCCATCTGCCCTCCTCCAGGCACACGAGCAGACTGATTGTCTGTCTCACGTCCCGGCATTAAGAGGGCTGCTGGTGACATCATAAGATGTCACCTGGCCCCGCCCCCCAGGGGGCGGGGCTAGCAGACCCGTTCCAGGAAGTGGGGGGGGAGGGCAATTTCTGCCCTCTCCTCGCCACCGAAGAGGCTGGGGGGGCGATCGGAGGCCCCCCCAGTGAAGAGGACACCCATCGGGAGACAGCGCGGCCTCAGGTAAGGAAATGTCATTTTTTTTTTTTTTTTTTTTTTACATTTAGCAGCTGCTGCTGCCGAAGCGGGGGGGGGGGGGCTATTCCGGGGGCTCTCCTGGAGCCATCCGACCCCCCACGGGGGATCGGATGGCACCAAATTAAAGGGGAGACCCGGCCGGATCCAACGAGGGGTCAGGTGAGTATTTTTGATTTATATTTTTTTTACTGTCAGGGGGGAAAGTCAAGCCCGTAGATTCTACGTGCTTGGCACTTAAGTGGAGTGGAAGCGAGCACGTAGAATCTACGGGCTTGGCACTGAAAGGGTTAATAGCTTGTTTTCATTGTAATTGGACTGACCTTCACTTATAGCCCCCAATTGTGCATTGTGAAGAGGAGACCTGAAAAGCAGCTGCAATTTTAGATTTTTTTTTTCCTCATAACCCACAATGCAGCTTTGCCACTAATATTGGAACTGAGCCGTTCCTGTCCCCATAGCCAGTGTCAATGTCATCCCTGCGGAGGGCATGTTCTTCAGTGTGAAACCGATTTTAGACTTCCCTTGTGATATCTTTGTAAGTCTTGCTGAACAGTCAGTGTCATGCAAAATAAGCTTTCTGCCTAAAGCGGAACAAAACCCGGTATTTTGATTATCCTGGAATTTGTTTCCTGCCCTGGGGGCATCACAATTAGGGATGCCCTGCAGTGTGAAAGGACATGGACACCTTCACTCCCCATTGCATAACAGCTGTTTGCCAAAAGACATAGGCACGGCAAACGGCTCTGATAGGACGAGAGCCTGGACTTAGGAAAGGTAAGTGGAATTGGGGGGGTTTCACACAAATTTAAATAGCAATAAGCTGTTATTTCAGCACTGGCTGGCACAGGGGACAGGCTGTAAGCAGTCCTCCGCTTTAAAAGAATGGTACGTTCAAGACCTGTCACCCCCTGATTCCGTTTCCTTCCAGTAAAAGAAAGAAACCCACTTGGCTGGATTTTTTAATGTAAGGTGTATATGTAGCCCCTCCTCTTGTTGTCTAGCTTATTTATGTGAAATTTTATTCTTGGACTTTTTCTTTTTTTTTTTGCGATAGTGTTCCTTTAAAGGTTTATTTATTCCCTCTGTTTTTTTTGTTGTTCTTCCTTTGACTCGTCAGAGCTTGAACTTGAGAACAGGTTTGTTGGATGACGAGAAGGGTTAACTCCACCTAACACTTGCGATTGCAGCATCTGTCTGAGTCCTGGCTGCCGTTTGGAGTCTCATTAATAATGTGACCGCCAAACAAACGCTTTAATTGGGAGAAGGCGCTCCCAGAGCTGCTGCTGTGGAGTCACCTAGAGGTGGATCCAGATGTTTCGTTCTTGCTCGCTACTACCGTCTCGTCTTTGGGGACATCGCCGGGTAAACACATTTTGCAAAAACAAATTTAATAGCATGCTTCAGTTTGGGAAGGTTTCATTTTGATTGTTATGATGCTGGTACAATTAGACTTTTACTATTTATTGCTGACATCATCAAGAAAAATAGGAGACCTTTCTTTTGCAATAACGTGTTATTTATTTATTTATTTGCTGGCTAGGGTGATGTATAATCTGAAAATGGAGTTCTATGCCTGTACTTATTATAGAGCGTTGTTGGGGGTCACAGACAGGGGCATAAATACAGTTACTGCATCAGGACCCATAAGGTCACGGGAGACCCACTATTGTTGACCCTTCCACCTTATTTATCTGAATTTTGTTAACATGGCCTCAGGGGCGTAAATTGAGGGGATGCCCAGAAGGTCAGGAGGCCCCATCATTGTTGCTCCTTCACCTTATTTATCATAGTTGCGCTCACTTGACTGTTTGTCATTAGCAGTCTAGCGGCATTCAAATGAGTTACACGACAGAAAGAAAGTTTACTATATGCGCCATGAAAAGGCGGCATCTATTGTTCGCACCAGGGCCCTGTCACATTTAGTTACGCCACTGCATGGCATCATGTACAGAAAGAAAGCAACTTTTGTATTTGCTGTTTAAAGTGGACCAACACCCACGGGTGATCGGCCCGGGAATCTATAAGATTCCCGGGCCGATCACCTCCCTCCCCGCGGGACATCCGAGATCGGGATGTCCCGCGGGGTGAAACCCCCCAACACCCCAAACCCCCTTACCTTATCTTCGGCGCCGGCCGCCGCCTCCCTCGCGCCCCTCTAGGCGTGCGCGCGCCGGCCGTCTGTGAATGGCCGGCGCGCACGCGCGTCAAGAGGGACGCGCGGGAGGCGGCGGCGGAGGAGCCACTTGTCCGGGACTGTCAGATTGCTTGTCCGTCGGCGCTGGGAGCGGGGAGAGGTGAGTTTTTCGGGTGATCGGGGGGTTTCACACAGCGGGCACCCCGATCGGGGGTGCCCCACCGAAGTGGACCAAGACCCAGGATAGTCAAAATCCTGGGTGTTGGTCCACTTTAAGTGTTTGGTAGGCTAATTTAGATAAGAATTGGAATGTACAAAACGGAGACGGTTATTTTCCCACCAACCAACTCCTTGACAAGCTCCTTGTCTCCAAAATAACAATATCTGTCAATGACCTCACTATCATTGCAGCTCCCCCATGCCTGATGTTTCTCTGTTATACTGGCCTCCTCTCCTCCTCTCTTTCATTTACACCTCACATTTAGTCACTAGCCACCTCCTATCGCCTCAAAGTCAAAAATATCTCATGCATCTGCCCTTTCCTCAGATTAAACCACTAAAATTTGAATGCATGCCCTGATCATTTCCCGACTAGACTACTGCGGCACTCTCCTCTGTGGTCTATTGGCAAACAGACTGACATCCTTCCAATTTATTCTCAGCTCTCCTCATTTATCTCTTGCTTTTCCAGTGCTGCTCCTCTCGGTCAGTCCTTCCACTGGCTCCCAATATCTGAAATAATTCAGTTCAAACGTCTAATCTTGACATACAAGGCTCGCTAGTCCATAAATACCAACCCAGACGCAGTCTACGCTGGTTTGGGGTGCCCCGCTGTGTGAAACCCCCCCAGAACACCAAGCTCACTCACCTTTCCTCAAGTCCACGGCACAGCCACTCGTACAATCAGCTTCTCTTGCCACACATATTAATGAGCAGGTAGAGAAGCTGAATGGAATCCTAGCTGCACTTACGAGCGGCGCATGGCATCACTCGGCTTCCTTCAGCTGTGCGCGGCCCCACACGGCCATTCGGTTGCATTTGAAAGCATCTCAAAATCTCCATATAGATGTGAACACATTATGCATTCAAAGTGAAGCCACTTCAGTTTCTGGGAGGTGGCTGAGCTGTGAAAGGCGTGTCTCGGGGCAGCTTTATAAGTCATGAGCATGCTCTGCTATGGTCAGAGACAGTTGTGGGACCACTGGGGCGTGCTGTAATCGCTCACACTGAGAGCACCAAAGGACGGCGTGGCTATTCGACCACTTTTTTGTGTGGCCCTGAAGGAGTTGAAATTGAAAGGATGGGCACATTTTGGAGCTCTGCAATGGCTTCTACCCAGAAATGGAGGAGGGGCGCATGTGACAGGCATCAGATGAGCAGCTTGCTGCCTTGTCTGCCATTGGGTTTACAGTCTCTTTAACCTTGTTCAGTGCCATGGAATATGATCGGACTCTATAAACAATAGTAATAATGATCCTAGACGCTGAATGTGACAAGAAAAACAAATCCAGTATGAGAAGCACTTGGGCCCCATGTAATATCTGTGTAAGGGCCTGGTACCATTGAGTTATTCACTCGCCTGGATGTCAGCAATGCTATCGGTGTTATGTTTGCTGTAGCTTTGGCTTTTTGCTGTTTTATAATCATGTTCCTCTTAATTGAGTTTCCATAATTGCAGTAGTATTGTTTGTTTTAGGAGATTTTGTCTGATGACTCTCAGAAAATCCTCCCTGCTAATGGCCAGGCACACAATCCTGTTCCCGGGAAGTCTGCTGAGGATATCTCATTTCGGCTTCTCAGCTGAGAAAGTGGCGCTCCCGCTGGTGTTAATAAGTTGAAACATGTAAATAACTCACGTGGTCCCTATAGGATAGTCTTGACTTTGTTTCATATTGCAGTTTTCATTGTATTATAGATTATCTACCCCTTGGTAACAATAGTGGTATACAAAGTTCCCCCCAATGTATGTCTGTTTTATTTTAATTGCCCCCACTAAACTAGTGTACGTTAATTGTGGATGAAGTCTGTATTTATTGCTTACAAATAATTCCTTCCACTTATTTTAAATGATCATAGGTGTTAAAGTGGTCCCACAAGCATTTTCTACATCATGTGTGTGTGGTGCTGCATTGTGCCAGGCTCAAGGGGGCATCCAGATTTCTGAAGAACTCCCCCCTCCCCTGCACATAGACACCTGCAAATTTACCTGAACCTCAATCAGGCGGCCCCATGATTGGTCGCTGGTGATCATGCCATCCTGGGTTGCTCTCTCGTTCCCGGTTGCACCCACTGGCAGCCAATTGCAGGGCTGGGGCCACATTTCTCCGGCTGATCGAGATTCAATTAAGGATTGCGGGGGTCTATGCACAGGGAGGGGGCAGCAATCTGGATGTCTAAATGCAGCCCCCCACCTATTATGTAGAAAATGGGTGTGGAACCGCTTGAAAGTCCATTCTCCGCTTGCAGATGCCCCATCCTACCTGATGCTGAGGTGGAAATAGCCATTAAAAATCCAAACACTAAGCTTGCCGTAGTGGAGCTGGCCGCTTACTCTCACAGCAACTGCCAGCATCCGAGAAAGTGTGGGTGGTACACTAGAAACTAGAGTTTAAAGTGGACCAACACTGAGAGGTGATCGGCCCGGAAATCTATAAGATTCCCGGGCCGATCACCTCCCACCCCGCGGGACATCCGAGATCGGGGTGAAACCCCCCAAAAAACCCCCAAACACCTTACCTGATCTTCGGCGGCGGCCGGCCGCCGCCGCCTCCCTCGCGCCCCTGTAGGCGTGCTCGCGCCCGCGCCGGCCGTCTGCGAATGGCCGGCGGGGGCGCGCGTGCGCCGAAAGTGACGCGAGGGAGGCGGCGGCGGCAGCAGCCGCTTGGACGTTCCTGATCCCCGCCTGGACGTTGGCGGGGATTGGACCGTCCAGTCACGTGGGAGCGGGGACAGGTAAGATTTTGGGGCTTTCTGGGGGGTTTCACACAGCGGGGCACCCCCGATCGGGGTGCCCCGCCGAAGTGGACCAAAACCCAGGATAGTCAAAATCCTGGGTGTTGGTCCACTTTAATGTCTCTAAATGTAAACTCATGCACTTGGGTAGAAGGAATCCCTGCTCTGAGTACCGTATGGGCAGCACTGTGTTAGCCAGGACCTCGGAGGAGAGAGATTTAGGGGTACTGATTACTGATAGCTGCAAGATGAGTGGACAGTGTAGCCAGGCAGTGGGAGAAGCAAGCAGGATGCTCGGCTGCATAGCTCGAGGCATCACCAGTAGGAAGAGGGAGGTTGTGATGCCGCTGTATAGAGCCCTGGTAAGGCCACAGCTAGAATACTGTGTGCAGTTCTGGAGACCTTACCTGCAAAAAGACATTATTCAAATAGAACGTGTCCAAAGGCAGGCAACGAAAATGGTGGAAGGACTCAGTGGAATCACCATATACTCACCTCAGCCCTCTATCCCAGGGCACATGCACCGCTCGGCTATGGCATCCTTGATGTGCAGACTCAAAATGGACCAAAACCCAGGATTTTGAGTATCCTGGGTTTTGATCCTTGCCCCTGTGGCACCTCGTTTGGGGGTGCCCTGGTGTGTGAAACCCCCTAGGTCGCCCGAATAAACTCGCCTCTTCCTGGTTCTGCGGCACATTCGCGGTTGCTCGCCCAATCAGTGTGCTCTGATCTGCTCGAGCCCCTTCATCCAGGAGCGAGCGAGCGGATTTGAGCACGCTAGCGCAGCATCCACCGCTACGCTCTAACAGGGAGCATGTCCGCGCCCGCCACTCACAAATGTCTGATAAAAGGGATGCAGCCGCTGCTCGCGCATGCACCGTTGGTCCAGGGTGAGTTTTCAGGTGACCTGGGGGATTTCACACAGCGGGGCACCCCCCCCCCTGCGCGGGGGACCAAGTATGCCTGCCCTGAAGTCTCATACTCCAGGGTGGGTTTTGGTCCTCTTTAAAGTGCCTGCCCAGGCACACACTAACTTCCTAGTGTAAAATAAGCCACTACTATGGGGGGAAAAAGAGGAAAGGTGTTGCCTAATTGTGACTTCTTCAATCTTTTTGGGGTCAGCTCCTGATTATATTTTTACAAGGTTATAGAGCCACTCTTTTTACAATTTTTTTTTTTTTTGGGCGGGGGGGGGGGGGGGTTGTCTAAAATTATAGCCATTTGAAGCATCGCAATATCTCTAATTATATGCTAAATATCCTATATTCTAAGGGAAGTTACTTTCTTTGCTTCAGTATCTGGGTTGTGGCTAAGCTGGGAAAGGCATGTCATGGAGCAGATTTCTGCTCTGCTATGGCCAGAGACAGCTGCAGGACCACTGTGTCTTACCGTGCTCACTTACGCTGGGAACCATGCTTATCAATTGGACTTAAAAGAGCACTATCGCCAAAAATGGCCCAATGATAAAAATTCAAATACATTTTCTGGATGGCAGGAGGAGGGGGTCACTTATACACCCTGACATCGACAAGAAATATTCAGCCAGGCTTGCTTTTCTTTTTTTAATGGAAGGAAAGGGACATCTGGGGTGACAGGCTCTGTCACTTCTGATAGACTAAACCTGTCACCCCTGGATCTTATTCCTACCATGAGAGAATGAACCACAAGCGGAATTTGTATTCAGTTCGGGGGTATAACTGACTCCTTCTCTCATGAACAAACATATTTATATGGATTGTTAATATTGGTCACATTAACTGGCCATGCCCACCCCATCTTCTGGAGCGTGTGTGGCCATTCACTTTGACTGACATGGGGGGGGGGGGCGACAAGTTGAATGCCGCTGTACGGAATTGCAGGCCTGCACATCACAAAATACAATCTCAGGAATTGTGCTTCTCGGTGTGGGACCTGGAAATGGCTGCACACCCATGCTGTCACCCTGCAATATGCAGCCATTATTGGGTAATTATAAATGCCATATTTAGAGAAGAAACACAACGTTAATAGTGTTACTAAGAGCAGAGGATTATGGAAATTGGTGATGAATGTACACGAGTGTGGGTGAATATTTACAATGAGGACTGGCATTGTTATTTTCCCCCTTTTTTTTCCACAAGTTTTGCCCAACTACTTTAAAGCTGAGCTCCAGCCATAAGTCTGCTTTAAAGCATTCTTAGAAGCTTTCTTGATGTGCTTATGGCTCCAGGGCGTCCAGACAAAGGGCAGGGACTGGCCGGATGTTGGTGGCCGCAGTGAGCGGCCAAGCCCAGCTCAATACAAGGCCAGCAGACCTGCACCTGTATTCATGCTCAATTCATGGTTGTTAACCTGAAAAAAAGAATCAATACTATATCCGTCCTTTCTATTTATAGCTCTATTAGGAAGCTCTCACCTTCAGAAGCGCGTTGTCTTTTCTGAATTCCGGTCTGCATTCCACGCTGGAACACTTTCACAGAGAGATAAAAGCAGGTCTTGTTAGTGCCATTCTCGTTTTATATTTGGCAAAATACATCGGCTATAGCTTTTTAAAATGTATTTATCATTCTGTATCACAATCAGGGCTGACCTTGGGTTACATGGTGCCTTGTGCAAGACTTTTGCGTCCCACACTGGGGCAAATGTGGTGCCATAGAGTTGCATGCGGCCTTACTACTAATCCAAGCAGGTTTATTTTTGGTTTTTAAAGGGAAAAAAACACTTTTCTGGACAATCCCAAGAGACTACACACCAGAAGAACTGTTGCGGCATGGGGCTCTCTTGCTTTTCTGCAGACACTCCCTTGGTATCCTTCATAGGATAGCTTCTAGGTGATCTATTTGTAGGGTCCTGCAGTTTGGGCTTCAAGGTGGCATTGTTTGTGGCGAACAAGCCACGCCTGGGCCCTTCGCCATCTTACACATCGAGTGAGACCAAAGACGGAAGTACGTAACCTAACCTGGAGATCAAGGAGACACCTAAGCCTAAGGAGAGCGATAGATGCCACAGGAGAGCCTTTTGGTCTAGCAGCAGTTCTGGTCTAGGGTTCGCAGTATAAAGTCCAGCAAAGTGGACTTTCCTTTTATCAGAGAAGATTTTTTGCATCCTACGGAAGAACATTCTATTGCTAGACATTACTTCTTTTTCACTGTCCCTAACACTGGCTGCAAACGGGCAGATAGGGATGCCCCTCTGAACAGTGCAATCTCGTGCTCAGGGCCTCCAGACATACCAGCTCATCTACATTCCAGCGACCATGTGACCGCCACCAACCTGGCAGGCAGGTGAATAATGGTGACACGTCTGTCTAGCAAACCTTTAGGTAATACAGTGTTTGCTGTATAGCGAATTGCCACATCGCACTGCAAAGTGGGGCCAATGTTTGGGGCAGTATAGATATTTCTGACTTTACTAGTTAAATGTTTGGAGAAGCGTATTCCTTTTAATGCAGAGATATATTAGTAAGTTAAAGCGGACCTTCAGCATCATTTAATGAAAAGCCCAAACCCTTAAAAAACTATTCCCCAGCATCTAAAATTTAATATATTTAATGTTTTTACTCATTTACTTTTTATTCTTTCCCTCACTGGCCTGCAACTCTGTTCAGCACTTTAGGATAAGGGCGCCGCCATCTTGGCTCAGTAGTATCACCTATGAGGAGTGAAGAGGGGTCAAAAGTGCAGGGGAGGGGGGTAATAACTGTACCTTGCACAGACTGAGCAGAGCTGGGGTCAGGAAAAGGTCAGCAATCCCAGAATGCAGAGCGGCAAAGTCAGAAGACACTTCCTGTTTGCAGGCAGCCTGCACCTCCATGGGCCGCCATCTTGGATGTTTAAAGTCTCAGAAAATGCAGTAGTTGCAGGTAGGATGATTTTTTAATGTGGGCAATCTGTATGTACAGCGTGGGGGAAACGTATAAGATATGCTCTTATTTAGGGTGAAGGTCCGCTTGAAGTACCCCCCCTCCATTTCAGTGTTTAAAAGTTTAGTATAGGCAAGAAAACAAGCAAACCTTACTCACCCTAGCACAGGGGTACTCAACCACTTCTTGTAAAGGTCCATTTAAAGGCATCCGGTGAGAGGTGAAGGTCCAGGCATAGGGCTGTCGCGGGAGGTGGATAGTTACAAATCAGCGCACTAGGGGAGGGGCTATAGATTCTCCAGGCAAAACTAAAAAAGGCTGCTTGCCCTTGCTGGGCTGGATGGGGCAGATCTGAGGGGACAGGGATTGGATGGGCAAAGCTGGGAGAACAGGAATGGGATGGATGGAGCAAAGCTGGGGGGGTTAGGAATGAGCAGGGGGAGGCGAGATGGTTGAGCTAGGGTGGGGGTAAAGGATTGGATATGGCAAAGAGAATGATGAACAAAGTTTTGTGTACCTTGCAATGCCATGCCCCCCCGTGCAGTACTTCATATTGCAATGCTGGGTGCCAGGGAGCCATGACACTGGCAGGGAGACTAAGCACTACATTGTCAGTCAAGGGGGCAGCTCTGAGCACTGCAACACAGAAGCAACTGAGTGCAGGGCTATCAGGACAGGGGTCCGGAAATCTGGTAACGAGGTCTGCATTCGGACCCCGGTCCGCCAGTTGAGTATTGCTCAGGGCTGTGGAGTCGGTAGATAAATGTTCCGACTCCTTAGTTTTTTGTGCTTCCGACTCCGACTCCCCGACTCCGACTCCTCAGTTTTTTGTACTTCCGACTCCGACTCCTCTGTATTAATATGTGAATGTATTTTATACATTCCTTGAAGGAAAGAAAGGCAACATACATGTCATTACTTCTAGCAGAGAGAGGTAGTTGGGCAGAAGCTGCCTTCTCCTTTCTGTGTGCTGATCTTCTGCTGAAGATAGGGCAGTGGAAGGATCCAGAAAGGGGCCTTTATTAGAAAACATGATTTCCCTAGTAGAATCCCATAGTCATGTTTAAAGTTTAAGTTAACAATCGAAGTTTACAAGTTTTTATAGCCTTTTGCTGAATGACAGCAGTTTTTCCAATGGTACAGCTTCAGTCTTGAACTATTGATCCTCCATTCCCTTCACTTATACAAGTGTCTCTAATCCTGCAAAAAACATATTTACTTAATCCCTTATCAGTGAGAGGCTAGGTTACCCATGGGTTCCCTGTAACAGCAGAACACAACACTATGCAAAGTATAAGTATTGCCGCTTCTAATTGTGCGTTGCGTGCCATATAGTGAAGCACATGAAAAGCATGTTTCTTCACGGTCACTTAATGTGTTCGTTTTGCGGTTACGTGAGGCACTGCATGCATTGGTCTTTATTCTTACAATAGAGAAGTCATTAATTATAACTTTTTGTGAATTGGGACATTTAAACTTGCTAAATCAAAATTTAGTAGGAGTCGGAGTCGGTGCATTGTTTGCCGACTCCGACTCCAGGTACCCAAAATTTCCTCCGACTCCTCGACTCCACAGCCCTGGTATTGCTGCCCTAGAACATGGACAGAGCAATCAGCATGGCATTGGCTTCTCCCCTCATTCTTTCCTTCTTCCTTGCTCCAGCACAACCAAGCTGGAAACATTTACTGCCAGGCATTTGGGGGAAATGTTTAATTTTTTTGTGCACATTTATGGATGATGCAAGTAGAGTTTACTTAAATCAATTCTCAGAATTCTGTCAAACCATTTAAATGTGTTTTCACACTGTGTATTATCTTCGTCGTAAAATCCGATTAATGGATGATATCTTGTGCTCTTGATGTGTTCACATTGTGGTATAAGTTAGAGAATAAAATATATTACTCACCATTTCCTTGCAGATAAGAGACCACTTGTCAGACCTGGACTGTAGTAATGTTATCCACGTTTGTAATCTCATTCTCTATCAAGATTTATTTATTTTCATTTTTGCTCATCGTGTTGCTAATGTGACTAATCGGGTGTACAGTGTGGCTGCAAGCCAGGGGTGACGTTAAAGTTTGTAGTGTGTGTGCAGAAAAGGTGCTTTGAGCTCATGCACAGTAGCACCTTCAAAATCCCCTATAGCATGGCAGCAGTTGGAAGAAAATGCAGAGAATGTAGATCTAGGTTGTACATATAACCCATGTATGAAGTGTCCAGGGATGGACCGGGGCCAAAAATCAGCCCGGGTATTTTGACAAATCTTATGGGTTAGGTGCCAGCCCTTCAGTAAGGCCCGCTAGGAATTCCCACTGTGCTCCCTATGTCCAGTCTGTCCCTGTAAGTATCTGCCTTTGATTGGGGGCAGTTCCTCTCATCTCGCCCCATCCAGCTAAGCATAATTTGAGCGTTAAAGTAATTGTCTAGACCAGCGGTACTCAAATGTGGACCTCTGCGCCAGATTTCCGGACCCCTGCCCCCTTTACTTGATCAGCGATTTACTGCTTAGTCTCCCTGCCAGTGTCATGACTTTGCTCCCTGGCACCGAGCATTGCAATATGAAATACTGCACAGGCAGGAAGTGGCATTGCAGGGTACACAAAAACTTTTTCTTTGCCCTATCCAATCCTGTCGCCCCATCTCTGCCCCATCCATCCTCATCCTCCAGCTCAGCCCCATCCATTCCTGTCCCCCCAGCTTTGCCCCATCCTCTATACACGGCCTGCACAGAGTTTCCAGTGTCCAATAGTTTTCTTGGGGTGGGCAAGCAGTCTTTTTTAGTTCACCCGTGGAATCCCCCCCCCCCCCCCCAATGATTTCTAACTATCCACTCCCTGTGACAGCCCTCTTTCCGGATCTTCACCTCTTATCGGATGCCTGTAAATGGACTTTTACAAGAAGTGGTTGAGTACCCCTGGTCTAGGCCATGGGTTCCCAACTGTTGTTCTTCGAATACCATTCTCCATTTTCAAATTATCTCAAGTATCACCTGGGTCATTCCTGTGTGTTGTCAGGCACCTATATTAGAGGTAAAATTGCCACAAAATACACATAAATGCTTACATCAACTTTTGGAGAAGTTTAGAAGAAAATCAGGGTTAAGTATAGATGCTGCAGATCAGGTTGGGGTACAGGCGTCCCTTTTGCCCCTGGCAGGTCGCTCTGTATTTTATCTGATCATTAGATCGCCCCCCAAGTCACCTGATGGTCAGTCACAAACATCTACAGGCCAGCCAGCAGCCCCCACCATCTGTCACAATGCCTGATCTTAACAAATACCTGATTATCACAATCCTCCTCTGATCGTGGCAGAAGCTGTGTACTCCACAGTTGCCGTAGTTCTCGCATCTTGAGCAGTGCTGCTGCTGTAGTGACTGCATGACTAACAGCACTTTGCAGGATGACATTGATCAGATATAGATTTTGTCCGTTACTGTCCAAATCAGGCTTAGTGATGGGTGGGCATGATTGGGGTGAGTTTCAGAAGGCTTATTTTGGAAGGAGGGGGTGTAATATTGTTTTATCCAAAGACATTTCACCCTTTTGTGGTTCTCAACTTTGGTTCTCAACTATTTTGCCTCAAGCACCCCCTAGCATCAAGAAGTTTCAACCAAGTGCCATAAACTGGCTGATTAATTATATATAGTACCGTAATAAGTAGGCCACAGGCCTCATAGTACTTAAAGCAAGAATGGGTAACGTTTCGCTGTTAAATTAATGTATCAGACCAGTCAGATCCCTACTAGGTTGGTGTGTCCCTGAACATTGCCGTGTACTCGCTGGGAAATGTGTTAAGAAACAGTGGCAAATGGTGTCATTTAATATTTCCAAGAACTTCCTAATATCTGGAGGGAGGCTTGCCAAATGGGGCACTCCACTCCAACCTAACATAATGGTGATGTCATGATGATGTCATAATGACAAATTTAATGACATATCATGTGAATATGAATGAACAGAATATCTTGTGTGGGTTGTGCAGACCACAGACACGACTGTACAGATTTGCCAATCATTTCTATTGTAACAATTCATGGTTGCCTGAAGTCCAGCTTGACGTATCTGGCCTGTATGGTTTCTTTGAAGCCTTCTGGGCTCTTTGTCCTGTGTTTTCCACGCATGCAGTGTATGGATTGTTCCTTTTGTGTGGAACAGTAAACATGTCAATGCTTTGCTATTGTTTGCAGATACTCCTATATTGGTCTGTAGGCACCTACACGTAGATTGCTGTTGACTGACATTGGCCGTCTCACCTTTCACATATTCTAATTGCCTTTTACAATTATGCTCCTGTAAAAATGTTGTGTTGGGCCAATACATGACTCCTATTTAGGTGTTAATTGAGGCACTTGTAGTTTTGTGGCCAGTGTGGGGGCAGCAGTAAATGCTCATTGCATGGCAAGTACTGTATGCACAGGTTTTATGGTTTATAGGGGTCATAACAAGCTTGGAATGGTGTGTAAAAGTCTCATACTGTATCATTTGTTGATCCTTATGCCAGTTGGGTGCATGTAGTGATGGATGATTGGTATCCTGTAGTGCACAGGCATGTTCTTAGCTTCCTGGCTTCCACACTCTGCTGCCTTGGCCATGGGCTGCCCATGTTTTCGCACTGCTGCCAGTTACAAACAACAATGCAATGAACTGTTTTAAAAACCAGAGAGACTTCAGACATACCTGAGCTATCACATTATCAGTTGGCCCAGAGCGTTACCCCTTGTCTGTGCAACATTTCTAAACTTGAAGGTGATCCTATACTCAGAAAGGAAGTTTATATCGCCTCCTTCTATCCCCAGCCCACTGCCCTAAAACAGCCTGTGTTTCACCTTTTACTAAAGCCTTTGCTTAATATTTATTAAAACGCATACTGGTTGCAGTCTGATGTTTGAATGGGACAGCCAAATGGTTCCCTGGTTGTGCAGCAAGGCCCCCTGGCAGTTTAGTTTTTAATACTTTTGGATTTAATGCATTTATCATAACTGAAAAGTCTGACCCATTCCTCCCCTCCCCCAGGCTTTCCGTTACAGCTGTGTGTAACTGAATAAGTAATCTCTGAAAGAACACTTGGGGGTGCTGCTGCATGGCCAGGGAGCCGTATGGCTGCCATTTACACATGATACTTCTTCCTGTGTTTCTATGAATATCGAGTGAAAACTTTATTAATAAAAAATGAAGATGTATAGTGAACCAAATATCCAACCCTTTTATTTCCTTTTTTCTTTTTCATTTTTTTTATAGTTCCCTTAGTGTTTTTGTTATTTTATTTTTTATTGTATTGATTGATCCTATTTGGTACGTCTTGTCCCAGTAGGCCTCTGGAAAATGCCTGAGCTACCAGATACAAGTGCAAGTTGTACAGCCAAGTTTGAAGATATATGGTGACCTTGAAGACTAACAATCTCAAGAACCCTCCATATTTTTTTTTTATTAGTTAGCTTTGTTGTGCTGATTTAGGCATGGTTGTTGGTTTGCAGACTGTGAATGTGGATTTTATATATCCGGAAGTATCAATACACGCATTCCAACTTATTTTGCAAATGCTAGTTGTCGCTGATTTTCTTAAATGGTTGATGCAAGTGGCAGCCATCAACCTTTAGATAAAAATACTCAAAATGCTCTCTTCCAAATTGTGCAAAGCAGAGTTCCAAGACATTTTATAGGTTTTAAAGAACTGAAAATGGTCCTTTGTTAAATTTTCAACATTAACAGGACACCTTTTACTAAAGAGATTGAGATTTTGGAGAGTTTCTTCTTGAATTCATTTGCCGGATGTCAGAATAGCCTCCCCTTCTCCTATATCTTTTGCTTGTGGATACTCCAAGTGCTCTCAGGATTTACGTCAGGAGAGGATGGTGGTCACACCATGAGTTTCCCTCCTTTTATGCCCATAGAACCCATTAATTAAAGGTATTTTTTTCAGCATGGTGGTGCATTGCCATGCATGAAGATGCATACAAAAGGCAATTTTGTTTTTTTCTTTTTGGGGGTCATGGAAGAAAATGGCCTGTCAGAAATTATATATTTTGCCACTGTTGTTTTCATAACATCAGGAACCCTAAGGGGGCCTATAAGTGCTTTCCCTATATGCCAGCCCAAAACATGACTCTTCTTGTTGGAACATGGTGGCCAACCACCAGCAGTCCACTACTTCATCTATCTGCACTATCCAGAGTTGCATGGAACTACTCGTTCGTTTTGGTTAGGGGTTGCCAAATAGTGGGTTTATGCCCAACTTCAAGCCTCTGAAGAATCCTACATCTTTAGTTTTGTGGGACTCCAGGGACACCAGCAGCTCCAAATAACTGTTTGCTGCTTTGTAATGACATTTCAGCAACTGATCTTTTAATCCAATGAAATTGTCTGGCAGAAACCTTCCTCAGTAGGCATTTATCTGCACTAGCATTCTGTGCTGTGAAACAGCCACAAATCTTTTCACACTACGAAGATCACACTTATGTTTTCAATAAATATCTGTTTTCATGACCGTAAAAAATTCACTTTATGAGAGAAAAGCCTGAGAATGTAACTGTTAGTGAATCACCAGCTAGGAAGACAATAAAAGTCAATGGCAACTCTTTTTCTGCTCTTAGTGAATTGAGGCACTTGTCCACAACCTTGCCTATTGGACACTTTTCAGCAGCAGAGAGATCATTTTTCTTTCCCATATTACTTGAAATCCTTCTCAAAGTGGAACAAAACCCTTCGGCCAAGTACCTCGGACCATGCAGTTGGCTTGGGGGTGTCCTGGTTTTTCCATTGCTGAGGCTATGCCCACAAAGCGCTATTGAGATTCCTAGCTTCTGTGGCCGCATCCGCTTTCGTGTTTGATTTGGAGTGCTCCCTTCCCAGCCTATCTGAATGGCTGTGCATGGGAGCGCACCACAGCTACAGGGATGGCGGGGATGCAGCTGCTGGTGAACACAGCGTTGTGGGAGCCCCCAAGGCTTTCACACGGTAGGGCATGCTGATTTAGGATGCCCCAGGAGCAGGTAGCGGCCTGCTCTGAAGTCTTTAAAACTCCAGCGCCGGCCATGTCGGCTTTTGAACCACTTTACATTGTTTTCCAAAATCGGGATGCCCCGCTGTGTGAAACCCCCCAGGATGGCCAGAAACCTTACCTGGATCCCGATCCAACGGCGCATGCACGGGCCGCGGCCGCATCTCGCGCTTCTCTCTAGCAGGGCACGTGCTCGTGCTGGCCATTTGTGAATGGCCGGCGTGGGTGCGCTCCCTGTTAAAGGGAAGAGCGAGATGCGGCCGCCAGCGTGCTCGGAGCCGCTGTGGTAAGACATCTCATTGACGCACATACCACAGCGTCTCCGAGCGCGCTGATTGGACGAGTAGCCGTGCATGCGCCGTAGGAGCGGGGTGAGCTTTTACGTGTGATCGGGGTGCCCTGGGGAAGTGGACCAAGACCCAGGATAGTCAAAATCCTGGGTGTTGGTCCACTTTAATTGGACTCAACTGACAAACTATTTTTTATTTTAGATTGTTATTAGGCATCCATAGAGCCGTGGGCCACAATGCAATCTATGAGTTTAATTGGGAAACGAAAAATAACATCTATATGACACTTTCATCCAAGTTGCATAATAATTTGGTACACCGTGTAGTGTTTGGATGGGCCCTCGTGGAGTGGAAACTATATTAAGGTGGGCTTTGTTTCTTCACTTTTCTAACAACAGGAAAATGTATTTAAAAATGCATATGCCTCGCTTAGAATATTGACAATACTTGCCAGTCTAGCTATCCCTTTTTTCTTGTCCCTGATCAGCACAAATGCTTGGAGACGTGAACGTTTTGTAAGAGGGACGACTTTTCTTGCTAGTGGTCACCTCCCTACTGCTGTACCATCGCTTCTGCAAAATCGTATTTTCTATTGCGAAAAACAGCCCAATAATAAAAATCCATATTATTATGCTGGATGGTGGGAGGAGAGCTCTCTTATTTACCCGACATCAATAAATATCCAGCCAGGCTTGTTTTCTTTTTATTTTAATGGAAGAAAGAGGAAATCAGGGGCCGCAGGTTTGAACACTCCTGATAAACTAAACCTACCAACCCTGGATTTTACTCCTGCAATGAGGGAATAAACAACAAGCTTGGTGGAGGTTTTATTCTGTTCGGGTTTATAGGTGACCCCTCTTCTCAATAGCCGACGTGTTTATCTGGATTTTCAATATTACACAATTTCGCGATAATGCTCCTTTAAATATGTGTTGCAATTCTATGCCGCTGGCCTCATCCAGGGGACATTGGGTCTGGCAGCCACCAGCTTAACCCAGTGCTAAATGGAGGTGATTCGAATGTGAGTATTGGTAATAAGATTGGGCATCCATTACATTTAAACCATTTTTACTAAATTGGTATAGTTCCCTGTGCAGGGAGCTACTTTGCGATTGTCAGTGCCCCCCTGCACATTAATGCCTGGTAAAGCAAGTACGCTTAACTTTCAACTTGGTCCCTCAGCGAAATCCCACCCTAGGCCTTCCCCAGTTATCCAGCTGCCAGCGACCATTTGACCCTGGCAGCCAATAGCCAGGGAGCTGAGTTGAAAGGTAAGATTACTTGCTTTACCGGGCGTTAATGTGCAGGGGTGCACTGGCAATTGGGTCACTATCCCAGGTTTTGGTCCCGATTTCCCGACCCTGCCAGTCTGCCATTATAGAAACTTCGCAAGCGATTCTACGATGCATAAATAATCAATAATGTGAAACACAGAGCAATATCCAAAATAATCCAATGTCGAGGATAATCTCAATCCCACGGCACATGCACCTCCACACTGTGAATCCTCCACCAATCGTGCAGATCCTTACCGACTAATGGGAATTGAAAGGCCTTCAAACTTCCACATAAAAATGCTTAATGAAGCCTGCTCCTCCTTGTTGCGCTCACCTCTCTCCAGCTGATTAAAACAGTAGAGCCGCTCGCCAGAGAAATGACAAAAACAAAATCTAGTGTAACTCCGTTTAAAACCCAGGAATTTAATAAGTAATTTCTAAAAATATACACTCACAAACATAGAATAAAATCAGCGTTCAGAAAAGTCGCGACAATATTTGTCTCACCAGCCCTGGGATAACGCAGCTTTGCCAGCAGATAGAAATCACGTCAGCCGCTGAAGGTTGAATATCAAATCCGTTTTGTAAAGGGTAGTTCCGCCACCGCCCGGCGGTGGCGGTGGCGGAACTACCCTTTACAAAACGGATTTGATATTCAACCTTCAGCGGCTGACGTGATTTCTATCTGCTGGCAAAGCTGCGTTATCCCAGGGCCGGTGAGACAAATATTGTCGCGACTTTTCTGAACGCTGATTTTATTCTATGTTTGTGAGTGTATATTTTTAGAAATTACTTATTAAATTCCTGGGTTTTAAACGGAGTTACACTAGATTTTGTTTTTGTCATTTCTCTGGCGAGCGGCTCTACTGTTTTAATCAGCTGGAGAGAGGTGAGCGCAACAAGGAGGAGCAGGCTTCATTAAGCATTTTTATGTGGAAGTTTGAAGGCCTTTCAATTCCCATTAGTCGGTAAGGATCTGCACGATTGGTGGAGGATTCACAGTGTGGAGGTGCATGTGCCGTGGGATTGAGATTATCCTCGACATTGGATTATTTTGGATATTGCTCTGTGTTTCACATTATTGATCATTTGGGTCCATTTGGGAATAAGGACTTGCACACGTGGAGCATCTAAAGTTTGGACTTGCATTTTTGTTTAAGTTTGTAATTTAAATTTATTTACAGCGCGGTGTATGTACTACCATTGTACCTTTTGTATTTGATTCTACGATGCAGGTGTGTGCTCTGCCCCTGTCCACTTATTTGGCCAGGCATGCTAAAGAAGCCGAAAGGTCAGTTTGCCCAATTTGCCAATTATCGGGGACACCCTCTGCATCCCTCCTGGGCTATGTGCAGCTGTGTCAGCCATTCAGTTGCATGGGGCCACACCTGTATCGTGGGATCACTGGCGAGGGATATATATTGGAAGACCAGTGAGGCTTTAAACAGTGAGGTTTGCCAAATCCGGATGCACCATTGGTGGGTATTTTATTGGACCTAGTGATTTATAGACTCTAGGTCCACTTTTGGTCCAGTCTAACTGTAGGCTGTAACTGCTGCCCAGACATTTAACCATTCATTAGGGGGTGTATGTGCTGTCTTTTCAGAGGGTCAGACTTGAAGGTACTTGAACTCTGTTGTCTCTGTTGGCCAAACATTGTCTATGACCATTGGAGCATCTTGTTTGTTATAGTCTGTACTGTATGTTTTACCCTGTCTTTAATTACTACTTTGTACAGCACTTTGGATGAAGGTGGTGCTAGATAAATAATCAAAAATAATAAATTGTGGGAGTGGCTCAATAGAAACAGCACTGGATACAATAGATAGATTAGCTTTAATTTACACGTCTCTGACTGCTGCAGCATTAACAAAAAATCCTGATATATGAGAAATAAAATGATGGAACCTTTTGCTTTAATGGCATGTGTCTGGAGTTTGTGATTTGCTGGAGAGACCTGGCCTCCTGTGTGACGCATGTCTGGGAAAGTGGAGCGCTGTGTCCTGAGTGTATGCGGTGTTTACTTGGCGTTCTCCGGGCTTTGCAGGAGGAACCTCAGGGTTAAGTGTTTCTTTTTCCACCCTTTTTATTTGCGACACCCAGCACACGTGTGAGTTCCGTAAACAGACCTTGCTGCCAGGATCCCGCCCCAGATTAGAAGGGCTGGCTCGCTTTATATAGGATTTTTTTTTTCTAAATGGGATGCTGTTAATAGTTTTTACTGTAACAGATATAGTATCCAGTGAATGAGTAAAATATAGCAACCGTTCAAAATAAACTCCCAAATAGCTCTGCTCACTCCACTACGCAGCACTATTTCTGGCTGTCGTATTCCCTGGGCTGCTGCCTCAGTCAGCGCGAGTAAATTATAGACCATGTTTTGAGCTTAGCCAATGTGTTGATGATTTTGCGTTGTGGTGGAAACCTTTATTGAGGTTTGTTTCATAATTTTTGTCCTCTTAAAAAAAAAAAAAAAAAATTTGAGGAGAAAGATTCCTCTGTAAAGCCAAATAAAACAAAAGACCATTTTCTTCCCTGCAGCACCTCCGACCGAAATTGAGTGGCGCTGCAAGCACGTGCCTCAGAATTCCTTTGGCGAACAGCCAATGCTTGCTGCTAGTTGTGGCCCTGTGCACACCCGACTTCATTCATTGCAATCAGTGGCAAACTGGGGCCAAAAATCAGCCATTGATTTTTACCAGCCCATGGATGGCCCAAGCCCCCCCCCCCCCCAACCATGATGCTGAGGCTCTAACATTGGGGGCTGGGGTCTCTTGGATTATGGGTACAGTAGGCAGGGTACAGGGGGCTGAGAGTGAGACTTAAGAGCAAGGATTGAATAGGAGTGTTAAAAGCAGCAGCCTAACTGGCCCCAAAGCTGTGCAGCCCATCGGGAATTCTCCCAGGTTTCCCTACTGCCAGAGCTGCCCCTGATTGCAATGAAGAGGGCATGCCAAGGTGGTGCCTGGCGTGCCTTTCTATTGCAGTAAACAGGGGCGTAACTTGAGGGGGTGCAGGCGGTGCAACCGCACTGGGCCCCAGGGCATCATGGGAGGCGATCATTGTTGCTCTTTCACCTTATTTACCGTATTTGTGCTCACTTAGCATTACTAATCTGCTGTTTCAATCTTAAAGTGGACCAAAACCCAGGATTTTGCTATCCTGGGTTTTGGTCCTTTCTCCCGGGGCACCCCGATCGGAGGTGCCCCGCTGTGTGAACCCCCCCCCCCAGATCGCTGAGTGCAACTCACCTCTTGCCAGTCCTATAGCGCATGAGCGGCTGCTGGTCCAATCACCACGCTTGGACATCATGCCTGCCTAAGCCAGCGTCTTAGGCCAACGGCTCCAAAGGTGCTGGCGGCTGCCTCCCCCGCTTACCTCTAACAGGGAGCATACCCACGGCGGCCATTCACACATGCCTGGCGCGGGCATGCACCCTGCTAGAGGGATAGCTGGGATGCGGCTCGCACATGCGCCGTTGGACCGGGAAGCAAGATAAGTGAACAGGGCGACCTGGGGGGTTTCACACAGTGGGGGATGCCCCGGGGCAAGGGAATCAATCAGCTCGGGAATCTTATAGAGGGAGGGAGACTTAAAGCTGCTGCATGATCTTTTGGTAGGTGGGAAAGCGGAAAGTCTGCATAGTACAGTTTCCCAGTTCCCAACAGTGATTTTGACATCCAGTCATACTGCACTGTTTCATTAGCAGGATGAACAGGTCATTAGACTGTCGATGTTCTCCATCTTGGAATGTGGGGTTGTGCTATTGGGGTAGGGGGGCATGTACTCCAGCAGTGGACACTACCAGGAAGCTGTAAGCTAGGACCTTGAGTTACAGGCCAGTCCTCCAATCCCTAGAGCATTGCACCCACATGGGTTACTGAACAGCCATACCAGAGGAAACGATCAGAGGACCATTGCTGCGATCAGTCAGGTATGTTTTTTTTGTTGTTTTTTGGGGGGATTGGTTGGAGGTCCTTGTTAAGATGCCATTCCATTTAATTTCTCCAGACAAAATATGAAAATCTTGCAGATAACGCCTCCACATTTACATTGTGGGGCTGCAAAGACTGGCCACGTGACCTCGGGTAGCTTTTCTGACCAGCAATCCTGGGTGCATGGATTTAAATATTTAAAGAAACCTCCTGTTTGACTTAACATAATGCTTTACACTGCAGCTGATATGGCGTGAACTAGATCCATAGGTGATTATTTATTCTTCACTGTCCTTTCAATATGGGGCATGCAAGGAGATTGGCATCTATATATAAGATCTACTACATCATACTGTAACAGAAATATCCAATATATGTATGTGATATATATCAGAATATATATATATATATATTCTGATATATATATAGTTAGCGACTATTCAGTTTGGTAAACCTCTGGACGCTCTCTAGTACACGGGTTCCCACCCTTTTTTTTAATCAAGTACCTGAAACAACATTACAAACACACCAAACCACCATCTGAAGTGTATTAATGCACAGAAATGTACATGTATTATTCACACCACTATTTAGTGCAGTTTATAGGCAGATGGGAAACTTTAGATGGCAGCAGATCAAATATGGAGTACAGATCAATCTGCAGCCTGGCCGAGTACCACCTAACAGGACCTCAAGTACCACTAGTCGTACTCGTACCACTGGTTGGGAACCTCTGCTGTAGTAGAAAGACTTCCCAGCAGTACTCTACTTCCTCCCAGAAGGTCAATATGTAATGATTATTATAGAGAAAGAGTAACACTACCATTAGGCTCTGTAATATCTGTAGATTTGCGCATCTGAAAGGTTTTGGGTTATTACACTTTCCACATCCTCATCACAGACTGATCTGATAGCAAGACTGATTTATTATTTTACAGAAAGAGTAGTAGATGCTTGGAACAAACTTCACAGTGTTTGAATGTAAACATGAGCATCCCAGGATGAGTATCTATCCTAAGATAAAGAGTACATACACATTTTAGGGCAGACTAGATGGGCCATATGGTCTCCTGGCCTCAACCTTCTATGTTTCTATTTAACCAGGCCTTAGGATGGGCTCTGTTGCCACCCCCTCCTCCTAATCCTACCTGGTGATGCCAAGAAAATTCAAGCAAGCAGAATACTTTTGGGTCAGTTGGTTGATGGCTTCTTCAATTATTTATTTTGTGGGTTAATAAGGGGCTAGGTGCCAGGGCACATTTAACCATGTGTGACTTGTCTGCTTCATACTAATTAGTAGGAACATTTTAAACTTGGGCAGGCTTGGTCTTACTAGTCAAAGATGGTTGTATGGAAGTAAAACATGGTTGCCCTTGGTTGCTGAATAAGGTTGCATGGTTGTGCTTACTATCTGAATTGGATACTTTTGAAAAATTAGATTCATCGTCTAATAAGGTGTGGATGACCTTGATGAAGGTCAAAGATAACGTCTGCATGGTATGGTTCTCTATTAGGAGCTCTGCATTGTGGGCAGAGGTTGTCATTGCAGTTATTTGCACATTTTCCTGCCAACTCCAATGCCAGAGTTGCTAAACAGAGCGAGGCTGCGGTTGTCTCTACATGGAAGTCACCTGTAACGACATGGCAGCATCCACATAGGCTTCATTTTCTGAAGGAGAAGCTGTACATGCTGCTGCACCTGCACAAGGGGCGCTTACATGTGGTTTCAAGCTGTTAATTCCTGTTTCGGTCTTTGCTCTTATTTGTTACCAGAATACACTCGCTGAAGATCTTTCAAAGACATTCCTTCCAGTAAAAGAGACAAACTCTGTGTGTGTTTTTAATGTACATATTCAAGATCTTTGGCCAGCCTCATTTTTGACAGAAGTGAGGGGAATTGTAGGGGTTCTGAGAGTTACAGTAAAGAATTAGAATTGTTTTTGTTCATATAGGTGACGGCACTTTTTGTCTTTGTCTGTGTCCACGATTGTTTTAAAGTGGAGCAAAACCCTGGCTGGCTGGCTGGCACTGGAGTCTAAGAGTCCAAGGATGGCTTATACCCTCTTCCTTTTTTGTTTGGGATGCCTCGCTGTGTAAAATTGCGGTAAAACTTTCCTTTCTGGTCAGACCTATGCCGTATAAATGGGCTGCAGCCAGTCCTGTCTGAACGGGCAAAGTGCCCAAAAAGGTGTCAGATGCTCTCAGTGATGTTCCATTCTCCTGTTTACTAGCAGCTTTAAATGCCATTCATTCATTTGCATAGCATATAACTCTGATTGGTGGAGAGCCCATGCATGTGTCATGGGAGCAGGGATTAGGTAAGCAGACCTGGCGAACTAGGGAATAGGGATGATGCCCCAGCGACAGGTACCAAAATCGACCAAGGATTTTGGTACACTTTAATGATCAAGTGATCAAATAAGGTAACACTAGATTGCCCACATTTTGGGCAGATGGCAAAAAAAACCTGTGAGTGCCCACATTTCTGTTAATGCTATCAACAAAATATAGAATTGCTGGAGTTCCGATGGAGTATGTGTCATCCATCTTGTTTAGTTTGATCTGTATGCTAAGTTGTTACCAATATACTCTATCCCCTATCTTCTGGAATGTGTTCTCCCTTGAATGATGGGAGGAAACACAGATGTTTTCTTTTTTGGATTTGCAGAGGATAGGGTGAGTATTTTCTTTATACAGAATTAACCCCTAGTCCAGTAACACATTCCCCGCAGACAGGCATCCTGATTTGGGGTGCCCATTTGCAATAGAGGGAACAAAGGAGGGGTGGCAGGAGCTCAGACCAATTTTATAACTATCCTGGGAGGTGCACATGAGGCATGAGCAGGGAAATTAGGATACACAAGTCTTAAAGATACCACAACACTCAACCCTGTTAGCTTGCAACCAACCCTATAAGCTGTCTTTAAATCTGGTTAAAACTGAGGTCTTGGCCCAAACACATCTGCAGAAGTATGCTGAAGCTGCACCACTAAACACCAAGGCGCCTCTGTGCAGGTGCAGTCCTAACTCCAATATATGACAGCCCCCTTTGGGACATACAATGCAATGCAAGCTAACAGGGTTGGGTGCTGTGGCCCCTTTAAGAGGTGTATCCCTTTTACAATAGAAATTGGGTAGGATTACTCAGTCACTCCAGCACCAGCTGCACACCCCACATGGAGGCTTGTGGGGGGTTTTCTTTCTACTTTTATTTTATTTACTTTTAAGAAGGAGTAGAACCATGTAACAAGTAGATGGGCCCATAGCAATAGAGTGTGCTTGGGTGGTTTTATAATGAATTTTATTGAAATATTTTAAATATTTTTGTATACAATGTCAAGCCATAGTCCTGCAAGAGTAAAAACTTTAAGTGCTATTGAGTTGAGATTACCCTATACCCCCTTGTTAGACTCCAAGGACACAGCCAAAAGGGGGGTTTAATCTGCTTTAAGTGTGATTGCATAAAGCAGGGATCCCAAACCTGTAGCTTGGGAGCCAGTTGTGGCTGGCTGGCCCCTATTTTATGACTTGACAGTCTGCTAGCTAGCACAATGTTGAGTCTAGGGGGTTAGATGGTGTTCAGTGTTGGGTGGAGAAATGAGTTGGTCTACCTGTCTTGGCAGCTTTCAGTGCAGCACTTGGTTTACCAGCCTCCCTTCAGTGCCAGGGTTTCAATTCTGTTACTCACCCCTTTTGCTGGGGGATCCACTCATATAGAGCAAGAATGTTATGGGGCTGAGGGAACGATGTGCACACTAAATGATGAAATTTGAGTACCTTACTGTGCCATTATTTGGAATTGTTTTCTGTTATATTGATTCTACAATCTATTCATGTTGCATGTGGCCCCCGACCATCTCTACATGCTAAATGTGGCTCTCATGGTAGGAAATGTTGGGGATGCCTGCAATAAATGACCTTCACAGTTCCAGCGAGCACCACAATGTTTTCACTTTCAGGGTGCTATTGATGTA